>JAHWFP010197260.1:359582-414368 GCA_023313725.1 Lithobius niger
TGGTGGTGGAAGTTGTGTTTAGGTTGACGAGAATGCACGTGTTTTGGTTGACGAGGACGAGCGTGTTTGGGTTGACGATGACATGCGACCGACCGAAGGATATGATAACCTGGGCGTCTAACCAGCTGCGGATTTGCCGGAATAGGTGAGCCTGTGGCCGGATTACTCGATATAAGTTGGAGCTAGGGGGTCATGGGCTAGTCGCTCCTTTTGTTCTTAATTGTGAATTTTCATGTAAAAAAAGGCCCGGATCAGGCATATTTTCACCGAAAAAAATGATCTTGAAGGGGGTTGGCTTGACAAATTCAAAAGGGTCATCAAAGCCGGGATTGACCAGAACCTGGGATCGAGTTGTCGGTGCGATCATCGGGCGTGTGCAGAACCTCGTTAATCCCCGACTTTATGATCAAGGAGGTTCCTTATTTCCCCGTACCACGTCGGGTGTGACATGAGCCTCGTGGAGTTTAAGCGGACTTGCGGGGAGTGTTGGAACTCCGACCCACACGTATTTCTAACCTTCGACAAGACCAAACCCTCGAGAGATGGAAGGTGCTGACGCATGTTGGATTAAGTCTGTTACCCGACGTAGACGCCGACGTTGCCGGAACACGTGTATTTGGGTTGACGAGGACATGCGTCTGGGTTGACCATTACGCGCGCGTTTGGGTTGACGAGGACGTGCGATTTTTTCTCGTCAGTAAAACACTATAGCAACTCAGCACCATCCGGACCCGTACTCCAAACAGTTCGAGGCTTTAAAACTGTGTCTCAAGCGGAAATTCGTTGACGCGAAACTCGAAAGGGCCACTGAGTCGGAGCACCTGACGAAGATTTTCAAACCGATCGCGGACCCCATTCGAGAGCAGACCAAACTCCTAGCGATAGACAGCAAGGAGGCGGCCGCTCAACGTCAGCCCCAGATCAAAGAGCTGCTGGCCATCGAAGCCGGGCAGCAGAAACAACACATACAGCACGGGGGGGGGGGATTCGAAACATTCAAAGGGCCTTGGAAGCCGTGAACGGTTCTGGTTATAACAGGGAGGAAGATGGGGGAGATACGGAAGACTCGGAATCCGTGCTGGCTTTTCATGCCGGGGTGATGAAACGGTTATCCAGCCCTATGGGGGCATTCATGCCCTCCTCGCTCATGCAAATCGAAGCCATGACACCGAGCGCTCGAATGCGTTACTTGGAGGAAGAGGCTTCTTTACTCGACACCGTGCAACTGTGACCGCTGGTTACCGAGCACCTGAGCATGTTCGCCTCTAGGGAGACCCTTCACCGACCCCACTTTTGGTATAAGGTACGACCCGGAAAGTAAAGGGTACAAGATAGGTTCCGCGGACGTGGACTTTGAAGGGGACGACGTGGTGGTGGGAGGGAAAAGTACAGGGGCACCGACGAGTCGTGGCAGTTGATCATGCTCAAGAACCCCCATAAACCGACCGACGATTACCTGAGTCTGTTGGATTATCACCATTTTCTCAGGAGAAGCAGCGCGGTCTACAGAGACCACGATCCCGAGTCTAAAAGACTGCAATCGAGCGCCGGTTACAAGTACACGACCTTCATTAAACCGGTGTTTGGCAAGGAGAAGGAGCCCCAACAACCGATTCGAAACGAGGAAGAATACGCAACACGCTTTAAGTCCGTTAAGTGGCGGCCACCGAAGCAACCGGCTCGACGAGGGGAAGGATACCGGTTTTACAACGACCCGAACGATCTGTGCGAAAGACTGAAACTGATCAGGGCTTCGAGAGATGCGGGGAACATTCGCTAGATCAGGGAATAGTGCACATTTACGCGGAGTTGAAAGCTAACGATCTTTTATCAGATGCCGAGCATGGGAAGTTGATCGAGGAGTTTGGGAGATGTTAGGAAAAAATCACCAATAAAGGGCACTTTTAAATGCCCAAGACCACTTTCGTTTCGTGCGAGGTATGGGAAACGATGCCTTCCTCCTCCATAGTTCTTTCCTCGAAGACCACGGACTTCACCACCAGGGTTTCGACGCCTCTACTGCTCACGCACAACGTGGAGGGATGGTAGATTGCCCCTGTCAACTTGGAGACGTACAACTCGATTCCGAACGTGAACGCCTTCGACTCTGACACGTTCCGGTACAGCCACAACAACGTCAGGGAATGGACTAAACTCGTCATCCCGGATGGTTCCTACGAATTGGAAGCTATTGAAAAATACGTCTACGGGGAGCTGAAGAAGTGTCAGCACTGGGACGTCCCAAATGACTCCTTGTACATCCGTATCATAAGTACCCCCAATACTCTGAAATGCGAGCTGCATTTCACGGGCACGCCATACAAGGTTGATTTCTCTGCTGATGACCCGACAACCGTGGGGAAGTTATTCGGATTCAAGCCTGAAGTGTACTACACGGTATCAGCATCGACACGAACACGGCCAACGTCCTCGACATCAATTCCGTCTTGGTACACTGCGATCTGGTAGGCAATTCTTACGTGAACGGGTCGAGGCAACCGACCCTGTACTCGTTCTTTGCGAACTGCGCACTGGAATACAAGATAGTGCAATTCCTCAACAACTTGATATATTTACCCGTAACCAGCAACGCCATTCACTCGATCAAAATGTGACTGACCGACCAGGATGATCGTCCGCTTTATTTGAGGGGAGAGACTGTGACCGTGAGACTGAACTTGAGGAAGCGGTAGATGGAATTCTTTTTCGCGAATGAAAGGGTATCCGTTAAATGTTGGACTTCAAACCCAACATACCTTCCCCCACCTAACAACCCCTGGAACCTACCGAATCCCGTGCTAAACGTCGGCAAGTCCTGAATCCATCGAACGCGGCCTATCTCGAGAGCGTCATCTCCAACGCAAAACGGAGACCGAAGAAGGATACCTGAACGTCTAGGAGCCTTTTACCTTGGACGAGTCCGTGGTAGAGCACAATTACCACGACTACCCCTGATAGTCGGGACGAACTTGAACAGCATGAACTCGGAACTGGGAATAGTGGTCTTTTCACCCACCCCCACCGGAGTTACCTGTACGTGAAGGGCGCCTGGTAAAAGCGAGTGATGGGTCGGCTTACGCGGCCATCGACAAGATAGCACTCGTGAACAACGCGATAGCCTACCTGTTCTCGAACATCAAGTACCAGATAGGAGACAAGACCGTGGAGGAGATCATTCACCCAGGGTTTGCCAGCACCATTAAGGGAATCGTTTCCTACGGCCTGCAAGACCAGACCCACCTAGCAAATAGGGGATGGTTCCTGGACGGAGCCAGCACCAGTACGGCCGACGACGAGACGAATACCGTCTTCAAACACAAGAGAGACGTCCTCCTAAGCGCCCACTCCCCGAAAGGATCCTCCTGGGATTCTTCGAGGACTACACGAAAGCAATTTACGGGGTTCAGCAAACGTTGATTCTGATGCGGGCCGCGGACACGAATGCCATCTTCTTAGACACCAGAGTATCCCCGGGAAAGATTGTTCTCGAGTGTCCTGGCGCTTTCTCCATGTAACCGCTTCGGACGCGCAGAAAAAACAGGCAGTACGGGTTGGTGGATGCAGGGATCACCGGACCCATGCTCTACAGACACTGGTACTCGGACATGCTCGATTTGCCCACCACGACTAGCTTGTACCTGGTGATTGATCACGACGAGTTCTATCGAGAAGCCGAGATACGTGATATTTGCATTCCAGACCAACAGGCAATTGGACCAGTTAAAGAATCCGGCAGTCTTCGACCACTGCAGCCTAACGGACACACACGTTACGCTGAACTCAGAGCGTTATCCCTTTCTCGACATGAATGCGGACTTTGCCAGCGGAAACATTTCGAATGTGTATCAAGACTTGCTGAACTTCACTGGCGAGCCGGTAACTGGGCCCGCTTTCGACGTCGCGAACTTCTGGAAGCTCTTTCCTCTGATCTGCATTGACTGCTCGAAACAGAACGAAATGCATAAATCGAGCGTGATCGACGTGACTTTGAGATTCAAATTCGGAGCTCAAGTGCCGGGCAGAACCCGATACTACGCCTTGGTTATCAGCGACCGGCTTATGACCCTGAAGTTGGGCAGGAGCAAAGTCGAAGTCATGACGTGAGTGGGGGAAAAAAGATAATTAAACGAGTCCATCAATCATGAATTCCCCAACCCCCTCCAGTTGTCGGTTTCCCAGAAGTGGGGCATTCTTCGACAACTCAAGACCGGAAAAACACCGAGCGTTCGTCTGTCCAACTCCCAGTTGAAGCGGAAGACCAACGTATCCCTACCGGTCACCAAAACACAGCAGTCGAAAATTCGAAAGGCTCAAGCTACGGGCCGGGATTGAATCTGAAATTCTCGCGTACACAAGTCCGGAATGATGGGTTTCTTCCCCTGCTCCTCCCAATCCTCGCCGTCCTTGGAGCAGTAGGAGGCGGAGCGGTGGGAATAGCCAAACCGGTCAATGACTCCAAGGCTAACTCGAGACAGCTTGTAGAAATAAAACGGTGCAACACCAAGATGGAAGCCCTAACCGCTTCGAAAACGCGCGGTGGATTGGAAAGAAAAAAAAAGTCCTACGATGCGGTCAAGGATTTTATCTGAAACCGAGGTTCCCACGAACAGGGCCTTGACGAACTTGGACCTTGTCAGTTATGCTAAAACGTTGGGGATCCGCACATTCAGAGGAGTTTATTCGAAAGACCTTCTTCCAGCTCGTTCCAGAGCGTTCAAATGCGGTATACTGAACTTGCAGGACTCTAGAGACGGGGATGGAACTCACTGGACCGCGTATTATCTAAAGGGGGTTCGTGCACCTTGTACTTCGATTCATTCGGCTTAAAACAGCCCGCAGAACTCTACAGTTACCTCGGAAACAGGAAAATTGTCCGGAACCCGAGGAGGATACAAGCGGCCAATGAGGTACTGTGCGGGCAATGTTGCTTGGCCGTACTGTATTATTTTAAGAAAGGCTACACTAAACTGTTCGAGGTGGTGGAGCTGCTCGTTACCCGATGATACGGGGGAAACCGAAAATTGGACTCGGTGGCAGCCTTGTGATGGAGTCACCGAGGTCTGGGATTTAAGGGAGGCCAGATTCTGACCCGTTTTGCTCTAGGACTTACGGTTTCTAAGTTATTGGGGTGGGCCAACTCCCAAAATTCGAGTAATTCGAGTAATTCCAGGGAGACCCACATGTAGGGCATGGCCCAGGGATCCAAAATCCCGAACCATTTCGCTCTAGGACCAACGGTTCCCGAGTTACCGGGGTGGGCCAACTTGCCAAAAAAATTCGAGTACCCAATTTCCGGGGAGGCCCACGCATAGGGCATGCTCCACGAATTGCCAAATCCCGAACGGTTTTGCTCTAGGACCAACGGTTCCCGAGTTATGCCATTTTTTTCGTATTTTGGAAATGTGTCAATTTTATTTTCTGAGGCTGAGTTTGAGTGGGGTATCATGCATGGGGGCCAAATTTCGTTCGGTTTCGCTTTGGGGGTTCCCGAGTTATTGGCATTTTTAAATAATTCGGTAATTGAAACTGAAACCGAGGACCACCTTAGGGAAATGCCGACATTCCCGGTTCCACTGGAGGCACTTCCGGTTCCTTTAAAGACCGGAAGTGACGTCATGCAAAATGGCTGCCCGGAAGTAACGTCACGAGCTTTCAAATTGATGGTCTTGACGTCACTTCCAGTTTACATGGGGGCAGCCATCTTGGTGATTCCTCTCTGGCTGGACGAAATTAGTACTATCACTACTGATATCAACCACCGAGGACAGGAAAAGGATGAGAATGTCGTGGTAGAGGAAGCCTACAATCGAGGTCTGTTTGAAGGAAGGAGAGCCACGATAAAATGTTTTTCATGTGACTGATGGACACTTCACACATAATTGCCCTAACCTGACATCACAATATGAACATAAAGACTATGCAAATCATGTCTAAAGTAAACAAATATTTTTGGCAGAAGAAAATGTTGCAGCCTCAGCCGGAACTGAAAGTCTCTTGATGCGGTATCAACGCACTACTTCTGTTACTCTAAAGGACTGTTTACCAATTACAGATATGTATGCTTAAGACCAGCTGTCTTATCAGAGAGAATGGCACCTAAATGTGGTATAGGAGATAGCAACATGAATATCCTAAATGGAACAGAATCCTATCCCATTTCCTTAAAAGATGCAGTACACACTCCTAATAACAGGGGAAACAATCATGATCTCTGTAAACTAAATATATGAAATTGGATGTTGCATCTCAATAGATAAAATAGGACTCATGGAGATGAATCCGAAAGAACAAGCAGTGATGGAAGTCTCCATGTTGGTTGGAACAGTTTTTTATTGTCAGAGAACAACGGCCTAATGAGACTTTAGGTGATGTAAGCGAAAAAAAAGGAAATACCGTCCAGCCAACTAAGTGTATGGTGTTAGCATCAGCCTTCGAAAGAAGAGAGGCAAGACCATCAACAATCAATATATTGTGCCAGTTTTCAATTATACGAGTTTATGGCACAACCGTGTTGTACATGTAAACATTCATTACATGAAGAAAATCAAAAAGTAAAAAATTTTAGAGCAGTAAAGCTACTGGCAGAGGACATTCCTGTATGTAAGGAATGTAAATTGGGAAATTCCATTAAATAATCCTCACCACACTGAATAAGCCTCACTGTACCTTATTCAAATGCATGGCTGACCACCTCCTGTGTTGGCACCAGGTACATAACATCGTTTATGGATGATTTCTCTTCTAAGTGTTTCATCTATAAGAAGACAAAAGACAAGGATTTCTCAAACTTCATGATATATCTTGCTTAAGCTGAATGTGAGACATCAAAAAATTAAGGGTTTTAGTATTGGCACTAAGAATACTGTGCCATATACTTCTTCAAGGAATTGGCAGGACTGGAAATCCAAGCAAAGAGAGCCAACATACAAAACGCATAAATTAATGGTGTAGCCAAGTGGTTCAATTGAACATTATTGGATATTGTCACGGCATTGCTAACTGCATCAAAATTGTCATGAGCACGATGGTCAGAGATGGTCTATATAGCGTCGTACTTAAAGTTAAAAGTGCTACATTACAATTACAACACTACGTTTCCACAAATTTCTTTTTTGTCATCAGGTTCCCAATTAAAATGGCATGGCAAAGCCAAAAAGTAACTGTTGTTAAACGGAAAGCATTAAAATACTAAAAACAGAAAACAATAAAAGCAATATTTACCCTCTCAGAAGAGTCAGAAATATGGTGAAGTGTAAACCCCACCCACTCCTTGGGAAACCAAGTTGCAAGTGTAGCTGTATGCAAATTTGGCTACTTGCATCATGGTGGGTCGGTTCATTTCAAGGCTTAAGGCTTCTTTTGGTATTAATTTCTTTTTCTGTAATTTTCCATTTAAAGATTTTTAGTGATGGGGAAATATTCCTTAATAAATTTTTTATCTGGAATTAAGTGGTTGTGAATAGGTGGTTGACGTGTATGAATAACTATTGTCTCCAACTGAATGCAGGCACTCGAGCGTTCTCACAATGTGAAAGTTCATATAGCGTTCGCATTGATGCCCACCGGAAGTGACATCGTAGCCCCGCCCCCAGACGTGATGTCATAACCATAACGTTATAAAAGGTAGCAAAAAGCACTTTCCCACCCTCTTCCAGATTGACGAGCGCTAAAAGTAGGGGTAATGATGTCACTTCCCGTCCGCAGTCTTGGATCTTCCCCCAGAATGACGAAAATAAAAAGTGGAGGTAACGACGTCACTTTTGGGATGCAAAAAGGTAGCAAAACTTACTTTTCCATCATCATTTAGCAGGTAGCATAGGGACACATTTAGCCAGCATGTGGACACAGGGACATATTTAGGTAGCATAAGGATACAGGTACCAAAAAACACTTTCCCATCCTCCTCTAGATTGACGAAAACGAAAAGGTAGCAAAAGGACTCAAAGAGGTAGCAAAAAGCACTTTTCTACCCTCTTCCAGAGTGATGGTCCGGGGGGGGGGGGGGTAGGTGGGTTTGTCCTCTCATCGCACTTTACCACTACCAATATCCACCAAGTGACAATCAGCAATCAGTGAACAATAACGAGTCCCAATCCGTGTCATGCAATATTTCTTTTCGTCAATTAAAATCAATTCTGCCTTTACAAGTATTTACATCATAATGGATTAATCATGAATACCTCAAAGTCGAAGATGAGCCTAACCTCTCCAGAGAAAACCAAATCGAGAATCTAGTTCTCCCGCATTGACTCTGTGACAGGTTGATGCAAGCCTAGCGGGAGGACAAGATCCAGCAAAGATTGATGAGTGTGGCACGTGGCAGCCAAACGCATCCATTCGACTGTAGCGAGGGTAAATTCCCCCAAAACACTGACGTAGTACTATTTACAATAAAATTGCCCAAACAAGACACTTTCGTTTCACAATAACTTTTAGGTAAGTAAGCAACAATAAATCCAGGTTTAGGCATGGGAATAACAAATGCCATGGCCTCAGCATCCACCACCATGCCAGTGCATACAACATTTCCGTTGTAGCGGAAAATAAGAGCCACCCACCCCCCTTGAATTGTGGTCCAGGCGTAAAATTTCGTAACTGTGACCTCCCAGCAACATTCCATTTGTCATTGTACTGTTAAGCCAAGTTTCAACAAAAAAATATAGACCCCATCAAGCAGGCAAGATTTTTAAAAACACTTCTGACATTTTGCAGTACCAATGTTAGGTTAGTATATGCCTTCGAGTGATCAAAGTGGTAGCTCCCAAATTCTGAGTTGGCTTGGATTTCACTTAAGATGGGAGAGTTGTTCCCAGTTACTACCGCTGGTTTTCCGAACAGTATGCGTGCTGCCCAATGCCTTGTTTAAAGCAGCATTGCATCGTTTTTATTAGGTGAATTCCGTCTCTGTACATTAAAGTTGGGTCCGCAAAACAGGTCACAGTCAATGGACACTATTAACTATAATTACCGCAAGCAACATCGGACCAAGAAGGAATTTCGAGAATGAGTTGGGCAGTTTTCAACACTGGGGAAGAAACGACCAAAGGCTAAGGCATACAAGACTTGCCAACTACATCCAGGACAGTTGAAAGTGGTCAAAGGGAGATTTAGGATGATATTCCTCGAGAGAAATGGGCCGCTTGTGTAAAACACATGAGAGAAGAGTAGAAGATATGCCTCAAGCATGCTCTGCAAAGACACAAGATATGAGCCTTCCAATTTCAAGTCAATTATGGTAGCAGTGAATCTAAAAATGGCAGAAGCTGGAGTAGTTTTGAAGACTAAAGAGTCGTAAACATTCAGTACCAAGTTTGCTTCTCTTTTAAACAGTAAGCCAAACAGTTAAAGGAAAGAATCGTAACCTATAAATAATATTTTTTGATATTGAAGTGTTGAGTTGTACGCTATAAGAATTTTAGGCCACAGGACGCTTTATAATTTACTTTTCATAACTTAAATAATTTCACTTGATTTCACATAGTACCAGGATTATTTTTTTTTTGGGGGGGGGGGTAGGGTGGAGGGAGGTGTAATAAGTAAAGCACTGAACAAGCACCACATGGCTAGCAGAGAAGCTGGCTGTCTGAAAACATATTACAGCACAGCAAGCCAAGATGTGTACAGACAACAATAAGCATTGCTGTGAATCCAAAATCTCCCCCTGCATTGCGCTGAATTTCAGCAAAAGTTGCGAATAGCTTTCAAGTAATCTGTCTTTTAATTCATTACTTAGGGATACATTATCTTTCGTATTTAACGAGGTTTGTGTGTCTTTACAGGTGAACAGAAGCCTGTTGACAGTTCAAATGGACGCTACGAGATCATTATGACGCCACTATACTGCAAAGGGACTGATTATGAACCAGTGGTAAGTTAAACTCAAATATGCTACAACTTACACAGACCTTTCTTACAATGACCTTTCTTACATATGCTCTAGCTCGAGTTGAATTCAACTCGCGTTGCTTTCAGACCTAGCACTTTAAGAAGGTCCGTGTATCTTACTAAATCCAATATCAAGTCTTTTTAACCGAAACCACCTTCTTCCTACGTCAGGGGGGGGGGGGTGAATTGAGGCTTAATGGCGCGTCGACAACTTGGTCACTAGCGCCAACCTCAATCACAGTGCAGTGGTCCGGGTTGCCACTGCACCACACATTACAGAGATGTTATTCAAACCCGTAATCTAAATCTTGTCATACATCTGTACCTCCTGCAAAAATTGAAAAACACTGGACAGGAGGACAGACTTATTGCCCAATTGACGCGCAATGTCATGCGGAAGATGGAACCGACGACGAACACCATCAAGATGGCGACAATCAACAAGTAAGTGCCGGACCGTAAGTGGCCGTCGACACCAAGAACATTCAGGAGGGTCAACCCCCCGCAAAAGGAAACAGTGAGTAGGTCGGGTGTGACCAATTCGCAAACGGGCTAACACAACCTCCTCACGGCGACTGCGGCGACACGCTGAGTGCCACTCCTCGACAGTGCCTTTAATGGCCCGTAACTTATTACCGTCCTGTCTGTCCCACAAGGTTTGCCAAAAAGCGTGTAACCTCAGACGCAGAGTTGGAAAGGCATCTGAGTGAACAAGGCTGAGATCCCTACCGAGAGGGCCAGAAAGGGCCCCTTTCGCAGCAGAATCAGCTTGTTCATTCCCTGCTATCCCAACATGGCCCGGGATCCAGCAGAAAAGCAAAGTCTTCCTACGTCAGGTAAATACTTACTGAACAATTGGTTGAAATTAAAGTGTGCAAACGTCACGAATCGAAGTAGAACGTTCATCCAGTTGATTGGGGATTCGAGGAACTTGGTGAGTTGCATCACATTAGGAGGAAGTGCTGCATACACGTTATCGTTTGACTAATGTAGACGTGTCCTGCATCCAATCGTCCTCTAAAGTGCTACAGCCCTAAAAGGACGTGAGATCAAGTCAACGTGAGGAAGACAGATGTGAAAGGTTTGTGTACCCCCGCTCTTTGTCTTCAACAATAATTCCTTCCGTTTTAGGAAGTATACAAGAAGTTTGGGTCTTCAATTGTGAGTTTGCATCATCTGGGATGTGAGGTCTAAACGTGGACACTCACTATGACTTTGCTTAGTGAGCTCAAGACGTCTCCTGATACCAAGTCTTAGTTCTTTTTTTACATTCGTGCAACTTATTTTTAAAAATCTTTTGTAGCTTGTCAAGACGAAACTAAAGTACCTTACTTGTACTGACATAGACATTGACATTGAAAAAGCACCAGCAGGAAGATTGCGACTTTTGATTCTGGTAGGAATCCAAAATTATGGTTGTAAATAAACGGTGGGGTGATTGTAGGTAAGAAAGAATCAAGATTGGTCTTGAAACTATCATTGTTGGGTGTGGTGATGATGTCCTTCATATGTCGGTTCCAGGTGCAGCAGATATGAAAAAGAAATGGAGCACTCAATGCTTTTGGGGATTTAGCAATGTTGAAAGCACTTTAGTCCATTGTTTCTAGTGTTTGCGTTGTTGTTAAGAACAGAGAGAGGTTTGTTAATATTTGGAGGGGAGTGAAGGTGACTGTAGTGAAAATACCTCCGTTTAAATTTTATAAGTATAAAACCAGCATCCTACACTCAGTCCTTTACCAGAAAAGTAACAAAAGAGAAGATTTATTTTACACAAAATGAAAGAACAAGCTGCCAACAAATGGGCAACCTAGCAGAAGTAGCCAATCCAATCAGACTGTGTTACAAAACGAGTTGTCAGTATAGGAATAGTAATTGCAAAACTTATATTTTTTAACAAGCATAATACTTTATGTATTTTTGATAACTTTAATTACACCCTTAGAATGTTACAAAATATTAAAAGCCACATTCTAGTACAGAAAGGGTAAATAATTAAGCAGAAATCGTTTTAATTATACAGGAGAAACCGAAACATAAGAGCAAACCATCGAAAATTATAGCACTAAAAATAGAGTATGCCTTCAGCGAGCGTTTATTATGAACTTGTATTAAGGAAAATTGGAAATAAGCCAACAGCGAAAAACACTAGAAATAACGTAGTTCAGTAAGCCACCTTTATGCTCTTACGTTTCGTTGTAGTAACATGACCCGGATTCGAACCGGCTACCCAGTTCGCCCCCAGATCACTTCCATAGCGCCTTAGTTGCTATGGCCACATCCTCCACTAGCATAAAGATAACTCACTGAACCCGTTATTAAGGTCACAACCGTGACCAAGGCTCCATTCGACCGAAATTCACTCGGCCATAGTCAATGGAGAAGGAAGACAAATCATACACTCATAAGGCTCAATAAAGGAGTAAATAAATAGACATAAATCGCTGGAAATAATACTATGGAAAATTGGAAATAAGCCAACAGGAATTTCCAATTTTCCTTAGTATTATTTCCAGCGATTTATGTCCATTTATGAACTTGTATTTCATTGATGTAACATTATTACTAGAACCAGCGAACTCTGGATTCCTGGACAAATGTATCAGGGAGATTTCACTCTAGGGCTGATAAGTTTCCTCCATAGTAACCTTTCTCATTGTAACCGTGCGTTGTATTGTTCAGTTGCTATTAGCTGACCATTGTTATGGCCTTTTTCTTCCTTTTTGAATCTGTGTTCTGTTTTCCACCCGAAAATGGCTTGGCCTTAGGTCTTCTCTTTCATGTTGACTCTTGTCTGAACTTGTGTCTACCCCATGTTATGTAAATCCTGGTGGGATAGGATTTCGCCTTGGTCTGTAGTCCAGCCTTTAAATCAGATCCTACAACAGTAAACTGCAGCTTCATGGACTTCACCCAACCTCCCTGGGCCCAACATGGTTGGTAACCCCACTGCAGCAAAGACTGTAAGTTTTTACCCTTTTTCTCTAGAACTGGACCAATGATATTTCCCCAGACCAGAGTTATTATTTTTTCAGTTTTGCTGCACTGAAGCTGCTATCTATTCATCCATCAACTAAAAGGAGCATGTCTATTGTATCGACAATTTTTGTGTTGCCGATTGTTTGTGGTAGTAAGTTTGTAGTGTTACTCGTTAACTAATAAAGATTGATATTATCTTGATGACAGGTGGCATTTTCCTAACATACATGACAAAAGCATTACAAATTATTGCAATTTTTTTAGGTAATACATCGCCAAGTGTCAAACCATAAAAGGGGCATATTAGAATTAAACGTGTCTTGAATACCAAATCCTATTTGTATCTTCACGTAAACTATTACATTATAAGCGGAATTAGTCCGTAACCAGTATATATTAATAGTTTTCAGCTGAAATCAACGACATTCACTCACTTTTGTCACAGTGAAACATTTATGAACTTGACTCACATACAACTATTACTTGTCAAGGCACAAAGACTTCCCATTCTCATCATTTTTTAAGCTGTTTCTCCGGGGTATTTATCCTCACCATCGTGAAATATGGTTAGCTCTGGCTACCACAGCTAGCTGCCGCCATGAAATAATGCTGGAATTGAATAATTCATTTCTTGCAATGAAGTCTCACAATTATTGAACTTGGGGGGGGGGGGGGCTAGAGTGGTCCCTGTTTGGAGTACAGCGTTGTGGCTCGTCTTTTTAGTTTTTCAGTTTTGTATTCGCATCTTGTTTCTTGGTCATTTGCTTTCGTAGTGCGTTCTTGGGTCGCAGAAACAGCGGTTGGTACGAGCAGTTTTTTCCGAATTTGGATTTTCAGCAGGTAAATTTTCCAAGTTTAACTTTTTTTTTACAAACCTCCTGTGGGTGTACTGCCAACAGTGTGCAAAATCTGGTTTTAATTGATGCAGTCGTTATTACGTGAAACGATTAGAGAGTATTCATAAACGAAAGTGAATTGGAGACAGCTTTGTGGCGCATATTTTCGATTGCTTTTGTAGTGCATCACTGATTCTTAGCTGCAGTGCCTTTCGTCAATCAACAACATGTTTTAATTATTTTGTTTTACAAACCGCACCTGGGTGTACCACTAACAATGTGCCAAATCCGATTTTAATTGATGCAGTCATTATTGCGTGATGCAATTGCAAAGATTGCATTGGAGTGTATTCATTATACACCTCTTGGCCTTCGGCCTTACTTTGCTACAATAATTCTGTGGTTGTTGTCATGGTGTCAGATTATTGTATCAGCTTATTGTGGTCTTTTTCTGTTTAGCCATCTTCTTTGGGTGGGCTTTGATTTTAGAGAGCCAGTGTATATAAAATATTGCTGTTGTCATGGTAAAAACTCTTAGTGGGTAGCCATTTAGAGAGTTCTTTTAAGTGCTTTTAAGAGTCAGTAAATTTAATGAAAGTCGGTTCACTTTGGATGCAATGACATCTACCGAACTGCTGATGAGTTGTATTTACGAGTTAAAATGATCTGCCACATCTGTAAAATACATAATTGCAAAAGCCACAATTACCAGCATAAAAACGACATGAAGCACAAAATCGAACAGTAATTTACCAGTGATTGACTTGTAATGGCTGGAATTATACAGTAAAAGTCTTTTCTTACGATATTAAGCAGCCTCACACCTGCAGATATCTTTCAAAGCTTGCATCGTTGTGTACACAGCAGGCTTCACTATGCTGGTGCACACCTGAAGGGACCAAAGTCAAGGTTTGGCTGAGTCCACTTCAACACTTTTTAAAATAAAAAATACCACCAGCTGACCTGGCTTTAAGATTAGCTTCCTGTAAAACAAGTCGTATGCAGGTTTTTGCTAGGTTCCTCCATTATTTCAGAACGGATGACCAGCTCTTCTGCAACCAAATTAAAACTGTATGCTTCCCCTTTAAGATTAGCTTTCATTTAATGCAACGCGTGTGTAGGCTTTTTTGGGTCACGCCCCATTTTTTCAAAATGGTACCCTCTAATTGGCTGTTCATGTAAGGACTTGCTTCCACTGTCAACTATGACAGAAAGCTTCCTTCAATACAAAGTGAGTTCGGATATTTTTTTTATTATTATAAACGAATTTAAAATATAAAACCAGCAGTGTAAACAAGATGGCCCGAATCCTTTGCATTATGGGTGGCATTCAACATGTTTGGGCAATATTGTGTCGCATGACTTGAACTCCCGCACTTAATTTTTTATTTGCTTCTTTAAGTAATAGTTCCATACTCGAAAAACAATTGCAATGCATTACGGTTTAGCATCCTATGTGACATTCATTGCAATGGAAGTAAAACAGCTTTGTAAAAATCCTATTTAGCTCAGCTAGTAAAGGTGGTAGTCATCAACTCGCCAGGTATTACCTCGGACCCTGGATCTATCCTCATCACTGCCTTAGCTTAGGAAAAAAATGTTTTTCTCAAATAAAACGAATTTGAATAAAAAAAATAAAAAGATGCACATGCTGCGTGATCCAAGATAGCCGCCGTTAGATCCTGCAGCAAACAACACTTCAAGTAAGATAGGGGATGTTATAGGAACCACAGGAGCCGGAAATGAAGGTCAAAGAAAGCGGAAATGACGTCATAATGGAGGGATGTACTTATTAGCGCAGGGTTGCAGTTATCTAGGTCAACGAAATATCTTATTAGTTCTAGGAAATTTGCTTCAAATTGCACCATACCAGCAGGACACTTCACTGGAATAGCAATGATGTCCTATGGAGGGGGAGGGGTTCGTTTCCTATCTTGGAGCCGCAAGAGTTGTGTATCTCTCTATCCGTACTATCTTATCCCAATGAGAAATGTGTCATTTTACACAATAAAACTTCCAGCCTGCCAAAAGAAGTCAAGGAATACAAACTATTTTCACAGTTTTGGGATACAACTTCCGCTCTGAAAAGTGGAGAGAAATCAATGAAGCATTACACACCCCATGAGAGAATTCTACTTGCAGCCTCATTAGGGGATACACTCTCTAAAATAAAACATTAAAACTTGGAACAACTGCAAGCCTATTCTTTGTAAAATTCAAAACATAGGATCAACATTCAAAAGATTTGGAGCGGACAACTAAGAATGGCAAGTATTAGCAGCAATTATGACGAAAAAATTCAAGTGCCATTATGAGCTCGGGAATTTTATTTGTCATGAGCACTGCTTATTCGTCAGTGTTAGCTATTGACAATATTTGCTCCATTGCGTTCTTTGTTTGGTGATAATATTTGCAGATAATTTCCGTTTCTTTATTCAAAAATTATTACGAAGCGAAATAGCGCAAAAAAACAGCAAACAATAAACCAATAGCAAGCAATTAAACCAATCACGGTTAATAAAAAAGATTTTTAAAATGCTGAAAATCAGTAATAAATCGAATCATTTAAGGTTCAGATTCTCAAAACGTCAGGTGGACACACCATACAGTGTTATAATTATACCACAGTAATAACTTAAAATCTCGAGTTTCGAGTGTAACACGCTTTTCTGCACTGATGAAACAAACAGCCGTCATCATAATTATGAAAATGAATTGTGAATCGATTATTCTTAAAACAAAAGACATTGTACCGAAAATTTCTAACGTTATTCTGATAAAGTTAACTGATTTTGCATTATTTTATTATAAACATACGTTAGCCTAAACAAAATTCCAAACAAAGGCATGGGGATTGTGTATGCATCCCTTCACTCATATTGAGAACCCAAAAAGTTTAATAAACCGTGAGGTGTCTTTCACTAATCTTTGTTAAAATTAGATTGCTCCAAATATAATGCTTGTATTGTATATGGTTAGAATAAAATAAAAAGAAACATCAATAATATATCAAATGACTGCTCATATTTTCCTACCATATATTTAAATACAAGATTATAAAATTTATTCTGTTTTCTTTTACAGATTTACATTCATGAACCGAATGAGATAACCTACGCACGTTACCACATTGTTCACCGTGATGACCAACCATTTCTTTACGAAGTAGCTATCACCCAGGTGAATATTACTAGTATTATTGTAGACCAAGCAAGAGAAGCGAATGAGGTCGCATATTTTTAGCTTGACAATTTGGCAATTTGTCCTGTCTGTCGGTTTGTTTATCTTTTGTTCCGCAGATATGGCCAACTGCATTTCGAATTCGAATTAAATTTAGCAGGAATATTTGTTGGTATAGGGTTGAACGACGTACGCACTTTGGTTTGGGATTAAAGCACTTCTGGTGGGAGTAGAAGGCACCCACACTAGGGCGGAAAAGCAATTTCTTCCCCTTTTTCCCAATAAATTTGCGCTGTTTGAATGATACACATAAATTTAGTAGGACTATTCCTTGACCATAGGCCTAAAATGACATATATGCCTATGATATTGGATATCATTCATGACGCATGTCATTTTGGTTTTCATATCAGTTAATCAAAATCTAAAACGGAAGATGAAAATGGTGCCCAAAAATGATTTCTGTTTGTTTTAACTCTATAACTTGGCACTACACGTATCGAATGAAAGGATATTTTATAAGAATCCTTTAGACTTAGGCCAAAGGAGGAATTCACATGGTAGTATACCAGTTGATAGGAATCCAAAACAGTTGATGCAAAATGGCCTACAAAATACCGATCAAATATTTTTTTAAATTTATTATGTTGTAAGTAAAAGTACTGAAGTTAATTAATTTTTACAAAGTAAAAGTACCACATGAAGTTATGATTCGTAGTTGTGGATGTTATATTAATGTGGCAATCAATTAATGTATAATGAGACAGATCAGTTGGTCACAAGTTATACAAAAGGTACGTAAAAACAAAACAGATTTGAACGTAAACATAAGCAGTACATATGTACAAATACATAGAAATTTTTCAGTCAACATAAGACAGTACAAACATCAGTGATTAGTAATGAACTTGCAACTTTAGTTAATAGCCCTGTTAAGCTATTGTAACAGGTAAGTTTGTAGTTGATTTCGAATTTGTTGTACTTTTCTCCCAAAAAAGTTGTTAGGTAATTAATTAAAAATATAAGGTATGTAGTAGTCAAATTATAAATAAATAAATAAATAAATAAATAAGAATTTGACCTATAATGGTCAGGAGAACGGAAGGGCTGGGGTCACTGACACCGATCCTTCTCCCATAATTATTTCTAATTATTGGCTATTTTAAGTGAAGAGTAGGCTATTACATAATTCTACGATTCTGCAATATTTTGGTCCAAAAACAGTAAACATATGAAAATGTTTATTTATTAACTAGGCAATTTATTAGCCTATAAACACCTGTAATATACCATGCTTTTTATACAAATCTTCAGTCCTAATGTTTTCATATGTATTAAGCAGAATTTTAACTATTTAAATTTGTCGCTTTTAAATTTTGTATTATTTCATATTCTGGACAAAACAATAATTTTCTATACCATATCTGAGGTGCAATGTAATCCATGCATAATATATTATTTTCTTTTTTGTATAAGTACATTTGTTAAACACTGTAATTTTGTCGAATTAAAAAAAATGTAATTTCACTGGCTGTTGCATTTACAGCAGAAAAATATTACTAGCAAAAACTTGTATATTAGTGTTTTCTGTCTAATGCTTTGTCATTAATGTGTAAATAGGACCGTCGTCACTTCCACGGTCAACGTAATAGAGCGGACTCCACTTTTTTTGGGTTTGGCTGGGTCTCCCTTTGTTCCCTCTTCCATCTGTGTTCCTACTACTTCAACTATATGCCCACTTTAAGTGAAGATCCAATTAATTTTGAAATTTGGTAACAATCAACCATATAATTGATTCAAGTTGTGCTAACAATAATTTTACACTAGCATTCGTGACCGATTTCGATAAGGATTTTGTTCTGCCCGTGGTTGTTTCCCAGTTTTGGCCCTCTCCCGTCCTCCTTACAATGCTCCTACCCGTCCCGCACCTTTCTTTCCTCCCCTTTGCTACACGTAGTTGAATTTGGATAAGAAGTTGAATTAAATACTGCCCCTTCCCTCCTTCTGATCCTCCTCGTTTTGCAAGATTTTTCAAAAACTGATTGTCTCGCTCCTGAACAAACAAAAGAAAAATTTTACTTTTAGATTCAGATGATGCGTAATCATATGATTTATGGTAACAGATGCACTGCCCCCTCCCATATCTGTTTAGTTATTATAACATGAAAATACGAATTGAGGGCTAACAGACGCGCTGCCCAACACACGAGATTTTGCAACCCAAATAAAAGAAATTAATATCGAAATATTCAAAACTAAAAATCAAAGTCCAAAGTTAGTCGCCAGGCAGTAGCTGCTTCCAAGCCTTTTTTTTCTCTACGAAGCAGAATCTGTGTATTACTGAAGGTCATCAATACTTTGCTACCAGTAACAGCAAGCCACAATTTGACAACAACCCATCATTGGCGTGTTATCACAACCTACAGACGATTGGTTTCCTGTACAATGCTGTATCGTTGATTTGAAGATCAAGTGCTATCCCACACAATACATTTTCTCTTGAAGAACTCAATAGATTTTGCTGTTCCAAACAGTTGCATCAGTAGCAGGCTGATAAGCCCCAATAAAAAACCACACACTAAGCACCTTGTGGTACAGAAATATTGGATCACTCAAACGTTTTGGAACTCACTGCAGTCCTCCAAACAACTTTTCCATATTTTGACACAACAATCGATCAATGATAAGGAGGGTAATGAAGTTTAAACATTCAACAAGTAACCTTGTCTTTCTTGGGTTTGCATCCCGTGGGGAACATTTCCACTGTCCATCCACATTCCAAGAAACTCAGCAACAAGTGAACATGGACTCAAGAAATCAAAATAGCATTGCAAGCCAACTGGCATCGTATGAAACTGAATCACCAGAAGAATTATTCCGTCTGGAATACCTCCAGATTAAAGACCAGCCGTTTTTATAACCCTCATCTTTTAACGAGGGTAACCATCTTCCCAGGAAAATCAACCGTACACATACAATGCAGAAAGCTCAATGCAGTGTGCTCGTATTGACTTAGAACTCATTACAGAATGAACCATCAAACCACCTAAAACACCTGCTCTGTCCCGTCCTCATCAGCCAAGCATGAATGACTCTCATGTCCTATCCAAACCTAAAGTTTCAACAACACATTTTTGTTTAACAATGGATTCATTACAAGATGAACCACATGAGTAGGATCAATTTACGATATGGCAGACAGAGACCGACATAGACACACACCCCGGAACCAGAAGTGACATCATAGTGGAAGTCATGTGACTGTAACCAGAAGTGACGTCATACTAGAAGTTGCGTGACCAGAACCAGAAGCGACGTCTCTCAGATGGCCGCTGCAAGATCCAATATGGCTGCCCCATGTAAACCTGAACCATGCAAGTTCACCTCCGGACAAAATATGAAGATCAGTGGTTTACTCTGGACGGGAGTGAAAGTCTAATTCTGATTAGAGCTAGACCTGTAGTAACATTTTTCCAATATTTTTTTTCGACTTATGAAGAAGAAAAACGAACTTTCCCTGAAAAATGTAAGAATAAATTCCGTAATGTGTGGTGATTCAAAGGCGTGGTTCTTAAATAAGGTCCTTTAACAATCACTGTTATCGCCGGTTGCCAGTTTTTCAAGACTCATTTGAGATCTAAAACTTTAAAACGGACGAGACGCTCGTATTAGGAAAAGAGGGAATGGCCACTTTCTTCATTTTAACGTCAATTGGCAGGGCCGACAGAACGAAGCGAGCGTAGCGTAGCCTATAGCGGACACCAACTTTAAAAATGTTGGTTGGTTGGTTGGTTGCACTTTTGTAGCCTTGGTCGAGCCCAAACCAAAGTGCAGATTGCTATGAAATTTGCCACATTGCTAGATAGCCCGAAAAGTAATGCTGATTTCGAATTTGCTGTAAACTGAAAATTATAATTCACAAAATTAAGATATTTCGAATTTATCGATCTAACACTTGCTATTGTTAATTCGGAATCCTGAACAGTTAAGGAATTCCGACGAAGCATAACTGTGCTGCTGGTAATCAAATAAACTTTTTAAAACTGTCAAACTAAATAATCGTTGCTTACCTACAGCTAACAATCTTTTTCGACATAACTCAATGAAATAATAACATTTCATTATCGCATTCTAGCTACTACAGGAAGGCAGGTAAACAAAAAGAGAAAACAAAAGGATTCGTTAACGATTTCTTAAGGATTCGTTAAGGATTCGTCCGTGAGACCTCTGTGAAGCGAGTTATTCGAAAAAAAAAAACCCTGCAACGCCACTTCAAAAAATGGCTACGTTCCACAGCAGGTCAAAAACTGGCTAAGTCCCACAGATATGCTGTTTTTCAGTAACCACTCGCGTTTTAGGTCTAAAACTTGGTATCCAGTGGTGTTTCGTCCTCCTCAAGCGAACTAGCCTATTCCGAGGTCGTAGCTTGTCTCGTTCGTCCGCTATTGACGGTCGATATATTTAACATGGGTTTTTCCTATACAGGCCTACACTCAAAGTCGGTTTATTTAATAGCGCTCCTTGTGCTAGGGCTGTAAATCTGGAATTATTTGGACGTCCAGGGGATATGGCCAGCTAGGCGCCGACCGAGTTTGAAGTGTCTAGGACGTTCGGTTCGGGATTGGGGAACTTGAAACCAATGAAGAGCACTGGGCGTCAAAGGTCGGGATTTTTTCCTATGGGAGCTAGAGCTATGAAACTTTTTGGGTGTCTAGTGGGTTCTTTCAGTTGGGTGCACACCAAATTTGAAGGGCCTAGGAAGAATGGTTTTACTTTGGTGAACTTGAAGGTCTGTGGAGATGTTGATGGAGATTGCTGCAACAGCATGCGGAACGTCCTCCCGCAACTTGGCTGCTGGCGTATCAGGACTAAAGACTGGTGTCCCTTGCAACGGGGACGTACGTGGTCGAAGCCAGATGGTTATGGGCCTACACTTCCGCAATTTGGATGCTGGCGTCTCAGGGCTAAAGACTGGTGTCTTTTGCAGTGTGCGCGATGATGGACACGTCTTCCCGCAAGTTATGTGTATGGTCCCAGGGCCAAGCTAAAGACAGGTGACACTTGCAAGGTGCGGGATGATAGCACGTTTTCTCACAACTTGGGTGCTGGCTTCTGAGGGCTAAAGACTGGTGTCCCTTGCAACGGGTACGTGAGTGGTTGAAGCCAGACGGATAGCTTTATGTGACACACATTTACCTTTCATCTTAAAACAGGACAGAAAAATTGCTATACCAAACTGCTTTGGACGTACAAATGTATCTTTCTTATATATTTCTTTAATCCTATCGTAAGCAGTATTTCCGAATCAGCAGTGTATCTACATAATAAGGTCGTTGAACTAAGTAAGAAAGTAAGCATAAGTAAACAATTACTTTAATCGCTTTTCGTTCTTCGTGCACATGTTGTCTTTGCTACGATGCCTAACAATTTCGTCTAAAACGTTGATTGTTGATGGGTGAAATGAAAGAATCCGTGTTTCAGCTAAAGGCATATAGTTTCGAATCAAACTAAGACGCGTTGCAAATTTTGAGGCCTACTGGCCTCGAAATTGGCACCTAAACACGATGGAATGTCTTACTCATTTAGCAAATTCGGGCTTTCAGAGCTGAGCTGAATTGTTTCAAACTGCAAACCAAGTATTACTGCGGAGCACGAGGATTATCAATGCTATCTTGCTGAGTGGCCGGGAACAATAAGATCTGTCTTTATCTTTATCTTTATTGAGCTTACAAGCCTGAATGCCACATGCTCACTCTAGCCTATTTAACAGCTAACTTACTCTACCCCGTACCGACCATAACAAAACACAAAAAGCCTCCAGTGGCACTTGCGCAAACAAGGGAGAGGCACCGAACCACCGAAAGATCTGTCTAAGTGAAAACAAAACAATAAATAAATAAAAATATAAAAACAATAATGAGGCATTGTTTTGCCGGGCGATTTGCTTTCTGCCTCTCCCAGAAAACAAAAATGTCAAAGCAGCCAGGCTAAAGATTTCAACACCACCCGTCCGTACAAACGACTTCAGTAAGTATTTTTTTCACACAACAGTGCTGGAAAATACATCGACGTGCCAATTATTAAAACGGTGCATCCACTGACTTGTGTCACGGGATGTGCTGATTGAGTGTGCGAAGTGAACAAAAATCAGCATTTGTAAGCCAGTGCGCGCAAAAATTGGTTTGAACAAACTTATTTTGATGAAAGCGTTTGTCGGCCGTGAGCACACAATTTGGATTGAAGAAATTTAATTTAGTGAAACATGGACATACACATGAGCAACCAAACCATGCCAGTGTTGCAAACGATGGATCCAATACCAGCCGTGCGTATCACGGGCTTCTTCTAGTAGAGTTGATATGAACCCTAACCTGATACGCACAATTCACATCATTACTATTGGTGGAATATTCTTCATTCATGGGATATACTCCAATTATGTTACCGAACTCAATCGAATTATTAGGGTATTCGATATCATAACTTTATCTCTACCATCGTGATTTGACAAAATTCTTTTCCATATCTGAAGTATAGCATTTTGGTTCATGTGGTTAAGTAATATGACACACTTTTAAAGTATTATACTCAGTACCTAAGCTGTGCTTATCCACCTTATTAGCTAATATTTCTAAGCTTCATGGTATGCGTACATTCCTCTAGAGTTTCTATATATGTATACTAGATAAATAATCATTTTGACAGAATTGTATAGTCACTGGTGAAGTAGTGTAACAATAATCCTGGTATAAAATAGGAAATGGTACCACATAGTCATTAGATTGTGTATTAACAATGCCTAGAAACAATGTCAGGTAAAATTGGATTTCGTATAAGTACACGAGATATTGGCTGAGTGACTCTTTTTGTTGTTCCAAAGGGTTAAATTCTATTGGTATGAAGCATAATATACATATGGGTTTAATTAAGCATTATAATTAACACTTTGAGCTAAACCACCCTCATCTCTAAAAGCACTAATACCCTCAAGATGCTGGGTCGTATAAGAAACCAAAAAAATTTTAAAAACAAACCTTGGAGATGGTTAAAACGTTGTAATAGTGAAACAAATATTAGCTCTTATAAAATATGCACAGGTAAATTAAAGGAAATGTGGAAGGCGCGTGAAATGTCTTGTGAGCATTTTTTTCCGGGCGGGTACCATCATGGTGTTAGGTTACTTGAAGTCAAATTTTTTAACACAAATTTGAAAAGAGTAGTCATGGTAGCCTACTGCTCTTTTCAAATTTGTTTTAAAAAAAACCATTGATTTCATGTAAACTGCCTACATTCTGTGTTAATAATGAATTCTTGGAGAACGAACTTGATATGACAAATGTCCTAAACTTGACTTTCTCCAATAACTGTGTCTATGATAACAATGCTGTTGAGCTAAATACCGTAGTAAAATTAGCATTCATCTCTCTCCTGGTATACCGAAAATAGATCCAATTCAGTTTACTCAAAACATCATCCTTATAAACCTAAATCCCCTAAAAAATAGTTCAGCAATTCAGTCCTGATAGTTTTTCTTTCGTCTTTTTACAAGAACCTCGCATTTGAACTTCATTATTCTTAAAAAAAAAACTGAAATCGGGAATTATCGTAGATGATTACAGGGCTGTCAGAATAACCCAGCTAAAAAAATTCTGTAGAAAAACTGCAGATGAAATCTGCAGAAAAACTTCAGAAATAATCTGCAGTTATTTGGCCACTTTCTGCAGATTTAAAACTGCAGTTTTTCTGTAGATTTGAAACTGCAGTTTTTCTGTAGATTTGAAACTGCATTTTTTCTACAGATTTGAAACTGCAGTTTTTCTACAGATTTGAAACTGCAGTTTTTCTGCAGATGAGGAACTAGAGCAACAAAAGATATCATTTTCGAAACCTTAGCAGTTATTTTAGCTGCCACGTTAGTATCAAAGAACTTCATAGTCATTAGTTATTAGTGTAAACATACCAGCATTCTATCTATACACCATATCACATACGTTTATATTATACTCTTAGGCTACTTACAGTTATCATAGTTGTATTCAGCTTTATATACCTAGCCAATCACTAAGCGTAATCTGTATGGGCCCAGGCTTTGTATTTTGTGAATATCCGCTAAAGTAAAGCAACGGTTGACGTGCCTTTAAACAATCAATTGGCGTAATTAGTTCTGCACATTTACAACCCTTTTTTGTCTCACCCAAACACGTTTACAATTTAATAAGTGAAACAACATAATAATTTTTTCAATATCTGCAGAAAATCTACAGATTTTACCTTCAGCTTGCTGACCATGAATAAACTGCAGAAATTCTGCAGATTTCATCTTCAGCTTTTCAGCCAATCAACATACTTTGAAAAACAGTTATAATTTCCATAGTCCAAACTGGTTTTTTTTCAAAACATGTTGATAGGCTAAAAACTTCTTTAGAAAGTACAAATAAATAAACAAGAACCTGTAGATAAAAGTTAACCCATTAAGAACGGCAGTCAGGCTGAATTTGGTTATACTAGGACTAGCAAAAACAACTCAAAAAAAGCGCTTTTGCCTGGCTGATATAAATAAATCGTCTCACACCCTGAAAATGGAGGAAAGAAGTTTGTGTAATTTTTCAAAGACTTTTTTATCCCATTTTTAGTTTTAGTAGCAGTTGTAAATTAAAAATGAAAAAAAAACTTAAAAATTGTGTTGGGTTTTTTTTTATTAGAATTTCAAAACTGTTACAGACAACTTGAAGAAATGAAGTAAGTTTGGGAATGACGTGTGCTGTCTCCATTTCTACTTAAAATAATAATTTCTGACTTACACCAAAAAAAATCACGATCAACAATAATAATTCCCATAAAAAGTGATAATAATGATTTTTTACCTCTAAAGTGCAATCATTTGTTATCATGTATATCAATTGTTGTGACTATTAAAAGATCTTGAAGCACCACTCAGGTTCTCGGAATTTGTATACGGTTTGGCCGCCCGGCTGATATCGAGGCTCCGGGACAAACGTGGCCAAAATTAACATTTCGTTTGCTGTCAACCACAAGGTATTGTAATCCTAAAACATTGCTTCAGCAACTGTTAAAATACGTTTAGATAAGAAGCTTTTTTAATTTGGGGGAAGTTGCACTACACGATCATTACTCAACTACGTTTTTATTGCTGTGCTGTTAAGCTTATTTTTCCGACGATCAAAATCGTAATAACTACTCAAAACTGAAAACAGCTGAAAATTACTTCCTTTTGGCCCCTCAATATGGTCAGCATGCTAGTGGGACGTACGAATTTCTTCATCTTTATCCATAAAAATCCAAGCCTCCGAATCCATAATAACTTAATCCTTGTATGGAAATTTCCACGTTTACAAGTATTCAAACATTACATCGCGGACGCATTTTTGGGTGTTCCTGTTCTGGAGGGAATGGGCGCTTTTCCGGCACACCTGATCTTAAAGGGTTAATAAACGTGATAACTTGTATGATCTAACATATTTTATATTATGGAGTGTTGTTGCACACATTTTCGTATAATTTGAAAGTTAACCACGCTTTGTTTCTGCCAAGCTCTAAAAATGAACAATAACTGCAGAAATTCTGCAGATTTTAACTTCGGCTTGCAGTTTACAACATCTGCAGAAATTATGCAGATTTTATCTTCCCCTTTCTGAGAATGAACAATAACTGCAGAAATTCTGCAGATTTTACTTCACTTGCTGAGAGTAAACAACAAACTGCAGAAATTCTGCAGATTTTATCTTCGATTACCAAAAGTGAACAACAAACTGCAGAAAATCTACAGATTTTATTTTCAATTGCTGAAAGTGAACGACAAACTGCAGAAAATCTGCAGATTTTATGTTCACTTCCTGAGAGTGAACAACAGACTGCGAAATTCTGCAGAATTCTGCAGTTTTTCTGCAGATCCTTAAATTTTCTGCAGTTTTTCTGCAGAATATTTTTAGCTGGAAAGCCCAGTTTCTAAAACAAGAAATACAGCAGATCCTGCAAATTACCGTCCAATATCGCTTATTTGTGTTCCATGCAGTAGCATTAAAAAGATAATTTTTGGGATGCTATTTTGCATCATGTTTACAAATATGAATTGGTTCCAGCTGACCAGTTCGGGTTCTTGCCAGGCTGCTCTACCACCCTATACCTGTGAGCTGCATCATGACAGGACAAGATCAATTGAAATGGGTATACCTGTAGATGTCATTTGTATTGATTTTGCGAAAGCTTTTGACTCACTTGTATACATTAAACTTCTGAGTAAAATTAATCTTTTTAGGATTTGATTCCTTAATTTCCTGGGTTAGCGATTTCCTTAAAAATTAGGTTCAATAGGTTGTTGTCGTGGATCGGAAACAGACCCACGACCTGAAACTAGTGGGGTACCTCAGATATCTGTCTTTAATACCCTGATCATCCTCTTATTTATCTCTGACTTAGTCCCATATGATAGCATTACCTAATACCCAAATTCGCATACCCAAAAACCCAACTCTATAGGGAAAACAATGCTGTTTTTGATGATCACTTAGATCTCCAGTCAGTTCTGAACAGGTGCATCATTGGGTTTTAAACTGGCAATTACCAATAAATAAACAAAATGTCGTGCATTTGGATTTGGTAGTAAAAATTAAAATTTTAAGTACCCTTTTTTGATGGCTGTTATCTTAAATCTGAACCTAACATTAATTATGATAGGATAATAAAAGCACTTAGTGTTAAAAAGCCAGCAACTGCTCACTTATATAGTAAAATGAGACGTTTCGGAATTTTTCATCCCGTTGTAGAGCAGAAAAAAATTGTTTGTAGTATAAGTTTAAAGTCCAAAGAATATACACTTAAATGGTTTCCCATTTTATAGCCAAGTAAGCCAAAGCAGTAAAACCTAAAAAGTTAAAAAGAGAAGCCCAGCCAATGCGAAAACAGATGCTGGGTCGACCAACCTCTCCTGACGAAGAAGTATAAATTCGTTTCCCTTGTATGGTGATGGGGCAATGCGAAATAAGCAGCACCCGAAAATTTTTTCATGGGTGTTGTGTAAAGGGGCTATTTGTCGTGGAGTATTCGGTGATTGAACGGTGATGGTGCGCTTTGGAATCGAGCAACAATGCTTACACAATATCAGCTAAAACGACGTCCCAAGAGCCCAAACAAATAGACGCTTCAGCGAATAGCACCTTACATAAATATCCCCATCAGCAAACAAGAACAGCCAGCAATAATGCATTATCATATGCATGCAACTCTACTCTTGCAGCTTCATAGCATCTCATTGTTGTGCTCGAAGTGTATTGCACTGAAACAGGTATTTAATGGGATAGTGACTAAACCTTGAGCAGTCATACAACAACAGCTGGTTGTCTTACGTGCCCATGTTCGTTGTTGTATGAATCCCGCAGTTTTCGGACATTATCCTACACAGAAACAATAAGTACAGAATTTCAATAAATCTTCAAAGTGGACAACAATACAATAATTATCGTGTTTAGTCCTTTTCAAATGCTGAGTTCCCATAACCAACAACTTAATGTTATAGCACAGCACCAAACCTACAAAATATCGTCGGACTTAGATGGCCTATATATTGTTGTACACTTGTCTAAATTACTCAGAGCCAATTCGCAGCTCTTGTCAGGGTTCGTATAAATCGGAGTCTTAACATTAAAGTTCGATTCACAGAATTTTCCCTGATTTTAATACAGGAATTCAAGGTCTTTTCTTATTTTATCGGTATACTTTTTAACAATAAAAAATAGTCCTATAAAAAACAAGTCTTAGAACTCAAGTTGTGGTATTGCGTAAAATATAAACTTCAGAATTCTAAGAATGGAAACTTCCTATTCTCATAATGTCTTGAAATAACAGGCAAGCAGAAGAAGCCTGTAAGAAAAAAGGTGTTCTTTCTTAAATTTGGGTTGAGATTTATGAAGCATATTATAGATAATTTGCCGGTTGAAATACAGTTGCTAGGATGCCAATGCTATGGTCCTGGAACTAACTTAGAAAAATGATTAAATTGATGAAATACTGGAATAAAATCTCAAGATGATGCATGCAAAAAGCGTGAAATTGAGTATTCTGAAAGCTCGGATTCATTGCGAAGACATGATTCTGATGTGGTGCTAGCTTGTAAGGCTTAACAGGGTAGTGGGGGAAACCACCCACATCGATCACAAAGAAAGTTAAGAAAACACAACTCTAATTTTTCACTTCGGAAGTAAAAACGACCCAACACGTGATGCAAAGTTACATCTTTACAATTGTAAGGGGGAAACAATCAACACGTGATGGAAAGTTACAGTACTCAGCTTTACTTACATGTGACAAACTAATCTCATATAAAACATGGGAATATAGTAGAGTTGAGATTTGAAAATATCTTTCCCAGCCATGCTATTGCTTGTTGCTATGTGTGAATTGAGTCTTTTCTTATAGTGCCTCACAAGAGCCGTTTGCGCATCTTGCGCAAACGGCGCAAACGGCGCAAACGGAGCCGTTTGCGCATCTCTCTTGAGTGAAATGGTGCTATATTGAAAGTCCGGTTTATTTTAACCGATGGAATTGAAAAAGGCGGGTAGACAGAGCGTGGAGTTCTGATCTCACGGTCCCATGACAAAGCCAAAGGGACGTGGTACCGGAAGCCCCACCTCCGACATGTATTACCCCCTTCTCGCGAGAGGTCCTCCATGGACCGTTGGTGCACTAGAGGCTCTTATGTGTGAAAGAGGAGAATGAACATAAAGATGGTCGGTCCAGGTATACTTTATTTCGCTCGTGGTTGGGGTTAGTTTCCGCTCTCTTCTCTCCCAAGGAAATCTCGCGCTCCTCTCCCTAAATGCTAGCCTACTACTTAGAAAGCCCATTAAATAAATGGTGTTACGGATTATACGCGTTGCTGGACGCTAACATATGTCACCTCTGGACGGGAGAACACAACATGTTAGGCCCCTTGGAGAAATGGGCGACTTTAAGTCTAGGGCCCTAATATTTTAGGATTAAACTGCATATGAGACTAGGCAACCATCACTTACGACCTGCTTGCAAGCTGTTTGGTCGGCGTTTCTCAATAAGGATGTATATTCCAGATGTAGGCTTAGTCGTCCAATGTTCCTTAGGAAAAATGGCGGACGGCAGCCATTTTACAATAAAACTGGGGAGCAGAGGATTGCCGTGTGTTGCCACTTCGGTAGTCAGGGGAGAGAAAAAAAAGAGCGAGCGAGGGAGAGCAAAAGCGATAGGGGAGGGCGGAAACAAAACATCATGAGAGGGGATTGTTACAAGCAAAGACAAGTTTGTACCATCAAAGCAGGAAACCAGTGACAATGGGAGGCACAAGTACTGTTTACGTCCAGAGTAGGCTCTGGCCAAAGAAGCAAACAATCGGCAATGCATGCACAAGTGTTTGTTGCAGTTAAGCTGCAACTCTTAATTGTGTACTGTACATTTAAAAACATTTAAATGTCCCACATACGGGAAAATAAGTTCCCTACGTAATGCAGAGACGAACAAGCCTTATAAGGGGCAGGTGAGTCAAAATTCCCCTGGCACGCCCCCTCCGGATCTGCATGAAGTAGGGGCACAATGGTGAAACCTCTAAGTCGGTTTAAATACCTTTAACTCAACACGGAGTTTAAAAAGAAGACATTAAATGTAGGTTAGTGACAAGAAACGTGTTAATAGCACTTGGACCAAAGTGAAATATAAGTATAAATATTAATGTAACATTTTCGTGTGTTAGTATTTCCAAAGAGTCATATGTGTGTCTTTACCATGAAAGCACACATTAAAATTAAAAAGCCAATAATTACAAGAGTAAACTTACATGTTCTGTACAATTTCCTCAACTTCTGGAGGTAATCCCTGTAAATTAAACTGGGGGCAGAAACGTCTCTAGCTTCTCCCGTGTCACAGCTCTAGTGAGGAGGTCGGCAACCAATAAGTTACCAGGGGTTAACTTAAGTTCTAGGATTTTACGCTCAATAAGGTCCCTCAAATACCAGACCTTGCGGGCATAGTGTCTTGATCTGGTTCTGCATGTAAGACTGCAGATAAGGTCAATCGCCGACCGACTGTCGGTGTAGAGTGGAAAAGGGCCTCCGCCAAGATCTAGTTGCCTTAGCTCGTTGAGTAGACCATGTACCCAGGCCATATCCCTGCCGCACTCTGCAAGGGCGATTAACTCAGCCTCACAGCTACTAAGTGCGACCATTTTCTGTTTGACGGTTTTCCACACTACTAGTCCTCCTGCCACATGTATCATGTGGCCGGAATAACCCCTACAGTCTTTCGTAACAGACCAGGTTGCGTCAGAATGCCCCTGGGGAGAGATAACTTGCCCCAGTGGGAAATATAGCCTTAAGTGTTTGGTCCCCTTAAGGTAGCGAATAATTCGCTTAGCGGCTAACCAATGCATCTCTCTTGGGGCGGAGTTGTATCTAGAGAGGTTTATAACCGCATGGCTTACATCCGGCCTCGTCCCCATAACGAGGTACATAAGAGACCCTATGACAGATTGGAAAAGGGTGGTGTCAAAAGGGGGAGAATCCTCACAAACATCAATGTTTACGGTAGCTAGGGAGGGGGTAGGGACTGGTTTACAGTCCTCCATCTGAAAGCTTGTAAGTATCTTATCTATGTAGCCTATTTGAGACAAGCAAAGCCCCTGGGGCCGAGTCTCAATGAGAAGCCCCAAGTAAAGTGTGTTGGAAGTTTCTACGAGGGTAAAATGGAGCCCTATAGTGCTGCAAATCACTTCTAGGAGAGGGTTAGTCCCGGACAGGAGCATATCGTCCACGTGAATAGCGATTGCGACAAAATCACTTCCGGTAAACCGTAAGAACAAACATGGGTCCCACTGACTTTGGGTAAAGCCACAGAGAGACATTGTTTCTTTCATTTTGCAAAACCAACATCTCCCTGCTTGTTTTAGCCCATAGAGCGACTTTCGCAATTTACAAACTTTTTTACCGTCCCCCTTCAGGGAGCCCCTCGAGGTAGCCCCCTGGGGCCCGCAAATAAATTTCCATGTCAATTTCGCCATGTAAGTAGGCAGTGCGTACGTCTAGTGTTTTATAACTATAACCTCGTGCAGCAGTGAGTGCAAATAGGAGACGTAAAGTAGCAATACGCACGACAGGTGAGGAAAAATCCCTAAAGTCGATACCAGGCCTGGCGGAATTCCCACAAGCTACAAAGCGTGCTTGAACTTCTGAAGATTACCATCCTTATCATATTTCTTACTAAATACCCATTTAGAGTTCATAACCCTCGTATTGGGGGCCTATCCACCACCTCCACACTCCCATATCCTCGAGTGATTGTATCTCGCTTTCCATGGCTCGATTCCAGGCTTCAGCGTCGGGATCCATCTGACATTCCTGATAAGTGGTAGGTAAGGGGGCGTGGGCATTGCTGGACAGATGGTTACATTCCTCCCATCCCTCACGGCTTTGTAACTTCTCGAAGAGCTTAGCACGTCTATGCTTAGATTGCGGTATACGTTGTGATTTAAATAGTCTACTCTGGGGGTATCCTAGAGGGCTGTGATATACGTCAGGTACAGCTTCCAAGTCTTCCCAAACACCGTGATCGTCCCCCCATGAGTTGACCAAAGAATGCGGGATGGGGGGGGGGGGCTCCCCCTCTAATTCCGGTATTGTAGGAAATCTGGTTGTAGCTCAGGTGTTTTACAAAAATCCCCCTCTAATTCGTGCACTCTAGGCAGGGTCTTTGTGTTAATTAGACCTTCAGCGATCTGGTTACTTAATTGTACAGTTTCATTAACCATTTTACATGGCACATTATCAGAGGCAGAGTTACTTCGAGAGGTACATACACCCACAAATGGTGGTATTTGTTCAGGCACCATATTTTTAAGAGGGGTTTTAGGGGGGATGGGGCCGCCGCCCCCCTCCAAATTCCACAGCTTGTGGGTCAGGTGAGTCTAGGAGGGGAGATAGGTCCCGTGAAAATAAAGAAGTCACTGAAATTTCAAGATGGGGGTTCAGCGACAAATTCTGTAGTTTGATCATGCTTTGGGGTAGAAGTGCTGTTACCATTTTCGTGTAAAAACGCAGATTGTGGATGATTAGTAGGATAAGTAATATCATTATCATAAGTCCCACGAGACAAGGACTGTGGTTTGTCTAAAGCCAAGGAATCAACCCGAGAAGGCCATACAGGTGGGGTAGAAAATTCGGGGGGGGGGGGGTTTCGGATTTGGGCGGCAGTATTTGGGAATACAACATTGCGGACATTTGGGGAAGGAAAATGGGGAGCTGTTAGGTTAGATTCGGTGTGGGATAAATTTGGGGAAAATTCACTGGTACTTGGCGATAATCCTAACTCCACATCTGGGGTCATCAGTGCCTTATTTTGTAAATGTATTTGGCTTTGCGCGTTAGGGTAACCAAAAAGAATATCGTGGCGTCCTTCGTTATATGCTTGGGTAACCTCTCTTTGTACACTCACCTGTTACATCATAGGTAGTATCAATACACAAATTGATGCCAAACAAATGGTGGCTACATTTGCCATACATTACTAGCCTATGGGCTTTTTTGCGTTGTCGCAAATATACACCATTGTGTCTCAAATTGGTGTTAATACCATCATTTATCAAGAGTGAACCTGACAATAAATTCTTGCTAGCGGTTGGCATCTCTACTACATTCCTAAGGATTACAGGTTGGTTTAAACATTTGCCTCTAGCATCGTAACCCATTACTTTATATATCTCCCCACTAAAACACCAATGGCACTAGCACCATCAGCAGCTAGGGCTATTTGTACACGGGGACATAAGGCACGGTTAATATTTTTGTAACAGTGTCGTAGTAAAATTAAAGTTTCACAAGAATCATGAAAAAAGGTATGATTTTCGCTACTTACCCCTTCAGATGGGATTGGGGGCATATTTGTTACATTACCTGATTACTGGTTCGTAGATGTTATCAGCATTTTACACGCTAACGGGTCGTTACCAAGATACTGGTTGAGTCCGTAAACCTTATGCTGTTGGGCAAGAAAGGCCACATTGTTCTCGTTAGCATCCTCGTATTGTTGGCAATCTTGTTGTTGTTGGAAAGCTGGTGTCGTTTGGTTCAGCGTAGATTTCCAAGTTGGGGCTCGGGTGCTCGGGTCATTCACCGCGGTTGTCTTTCGTGGTGATTTTAACTGGTTGCTAGGGGGTTGTTCTTGGTTTGCTAGGGCATTGAAAACCCACGTGACCCCACCCGTAACAGGAAAAACATCTGGGTTCATGTGGCAGAGCTCGAGGATCAATTCAAACACAGGAATAAAAAGTGTGCGTCAGACTTTTACAATGTGAACACTGTCGGGATCTAGCCTGTTGAGGTTTACGGAGTTGTGAAGGCCGTACTTGATCGTGGTTTTGTTGGCTGTTACAGGCTGCCAAAACGTTGGTTCTCCCTTGGTTTAGGTTCGAGTTATAAAAGGTGTGACTAGCAATTGGTTGGGGGTACATTTCTCTCGGCTGAAGCCAGTCGGAAAAAGCGTGTAATTGCTCTTGGGTCACTCCGGGATAGAAGACGTTCGTATTTGGGGTAATAGGGAGTTGGCCTTCAATTGAATTGTAGGCTAGGCTATCTAGTAATTCCTGTTGGATCAGGTCGAACGTAAGTGCTCTTCCACTTCATAAGAGTGCTTCTTTCGCCATCCAAAGGCTTGGTCTTTGTATCCCTCTCAACAACCATGTACACGTTTGAGCTTCAGCGAGTGCATAGCCTGTCTGTACTACCTCATCCATCAAGGCACGGCCACGCCGAATGTATCGGTTCACATCTTTGGTAGGTGACATCTGAACGTGTGTCAGTTCAGCAAGGCGATGGATTGGTTAAATTGGTCAGTACGTGCAATAGACGGTCCCATATGGTCTTCGCTAGGCGGGTGTTTTGGAATTGGACGTATAATTCGGGGACCATCGTCCACATCAGCATCAAGACGCACTGATTATTTAGCTCCATCCATGCTTCTTTTTCTTGTGGTGTAGCGACGGCTGGGTCTGGAGGGTTGTGTACAAGCACGGCTGGTGTCCATTTCTTTTCTATAGCCTGGCAATGAAATTGTGCCTTTCAGGTCCTGTAGTTTTCCGGTCCACTTAGTATAACTATTGCCCCTGTATGTCGGCTTTGGCCTCAGCATTCCGGGCACAACAGCTTGCTCATCCGGTGCCCAGTAGTTCCTAGGGTCAGTCATAATAGTAGAGTATCTTGTCCCCGCAAGTAACAATTCGTTTCCTCTCTTGTATGACAGCGTGGGGTCCTATCTCTTGGATGTGGGTCTTAGGAAATGTGGCTATCCTATTGGCGGTCTTTACAAGACCTTCCAGTGCTTCTCTTCATGCTACCACGTGAAAAAGGCGGGTAGACAGAACGTGGAGTTCCGATCTGACGGTCCCTTGACAATGCCAAAGGGCCGTGGTACCGGAAGCCCCACCCCCGACATTTATTACCCCCTTCTCGCGAGAGGTTCTCCGTGGACCGTTGGTGCACTAGAGGCTCTTTCTTATGTGTGAAAGAGGAGAATGAACATAAAGATGGTTGGTCCAGGTATACTTTATTTCGCTCGTGGTTGGGGTTAGTTTCTGCTCTCTTCTCTCCCAAGGAAATCTCGCGCTTCGCTCCCTAAATGCTACTGCTTAGAAAGCCCATTAAATAAATGGTGTTACGGATTATACGCATTGCTGGGCGCTAACATATGTCACCTCTGAACGGGGGAACACAACATGTTAGGCCCCTTGGAGAAATGGGCGATTTTAGGTCTAGGGCCCTAACATTTTAGGATTAAACTGCATATGAGACTAGGCAACCATCACTTACGACCTGCTGCAAGCTGTCTGGTCGGCGTTTCTCAATAGGGAGGCATATTCCAGATATAGGCTTAGTCATCCAATGTTCCTAAGGAAAAATGGCGGGCGGCAGCCATTTTACAACAAAACTGGGGAGCAGAGGATTGCCGTGTGTTGCCACTTCGGTAGTCACGGGAGAGAAAAAAAGGAGCGAGCGAGGGAGAGCAAAAGCGACAGGGGAGGGCGGAAACAATACATCATGAGAGGGGATTGTTACAAGCAAAGACAAGTTTATACCATCAAAGCAGGAAACCAGTGACAATGGGAGGCACAAGTATTGTTTACGTCCAGAGTAGGCTCTGGCCAAAGAAGCAAACAATCAGCAACGCATGCACAAGTGTTTGTTGCAGTTAAGCTGAAACTCTTAATTGTGTACATTTAAAAACATTTAAATGTTCCACATACGGAAAAATAAGTTCCCTACGTAATGCAGAGACGAACAAGCCTTACAAGGGGCAGGGGAGTCAAAATTCCCCTGGCAGGAATACGGCTGACAACGTCGTTTATTTCCTACTGCAGAAAAGTGCTCCATAACGTAACCATGATTGTATGCAGGAAAGTAGGGTACTTAAAAGGCTGCTATGCTTGTTTAATTCTGATAAATGTTAATAAAGATTAAGAAATTGAGAAGGGTGTTTGGGTTTGTCCCAGCGTTGCGGTTGTGCAAAACCAAACCTTCAGAGCGGCGAATCAGAGACAAGTAATAAATCACGTCATATTACAAGGCGAATTTTTTAGTTTATTTTGTGCCATGGAGACTTCCACCATGTTTACAAAATATATTATCTCAGCTTCGAGTAAGGTACCCACTGTAATTGTTGTCAGGTGTGATACCTGTTGGATTCAAAGGTGGTCACCTACCAGTGCTGGCCCGTGTACTGCATCTTTTGCAATTAACTGTGAACTAGTACTCTGGTGTTGTCTAAATTAAGGGCTATTGTGGTTTGTGCTGAGCATTACCGTCTAGGAGATTTTCTTCTTTATAACCCGGGGAAGAGCATGGTTCGGTCACATGTCCTATAAGATCGTAATCTACTGGGCCAGTCTTATATATATGTCTGGGTAAGTTGTTGGTAAACAGCAGTGCAGGACACAGGTGTATTCTAAATACGGTGTGAGGAACGTGGATCTAAATAGAGGCCTAAGCGTACCAGGATGAACAGATACGACTCACATCTGCGGGGCAAGTAACGTGCAGAGAAGGATGTTTGTCATCCGTATGTATTTTATTTTCTTCACTTTAAAGGGGCATGTCTCCTCAACACTTGATGTTGTTTTTCCCCCAGCAATAATTTTCACTCCTTGTTGTCATTGTTGACATATAAATACGATTGGTCTAACGACTGCCTTACTTCAGGAATGGAACATCTTAGTATCATGCTTCATGCAGGCATGCTTCATGGTCGATGACAAACATTACATTAATCCTAGGGAAGTTATTCTCTACTGGCTGCTATTCATCGTCTGTAACAGCTGGGTACCTTTTCTTGAGTGAAGTTTGACTAAAAGTTAAGCTTATCAGCAAATTGTCTTGTGTTACAATTCCATCCATTTAAATGTGGATTCAAAATGGCGGACATGAATCCATTTTTTTTTAACTACCAAGACTTAGTCGCCAGAAGAATCATCAGAGTCAAACTTTCTCCTTCGGTAGTTTGGAGCCAAAAATAAATAAAAAGAAAAAAAATCACCTAACTATCGCGATGACAACAACATAGCGACCAATGCTTTGGTCTGACTGTTATAGAGGTTTGGGTGAATTACATCATATCAAACACCAAACCTGGAAAAAGACCAAACATCAAACTCCTTTTAAGAGCCAAACCATTCGGAACTTGGTGGTCCCTTTTGCCAGCTTTGGTTTGTGATATATCACTTCTTTTTTTTAAATTGTCTATTAGATTCAATTTAACTAGCCTGCAGATGTGTAATAAAGTGCCACGTCATCAGTAGGATGACTGGTAATTTTTATAATATTTTAATTTCATATCACTCCTTTGAAGGGCCAAACCATTCTCAACTTAGTCACCCCTTTATTAGTTTTCGGTTTTGTTTTAATATTAAAAAAAAAATTATGTAGTTCATATCACTTCTTTGTGAGGCCGAGCCATTCTGAACTTGGTGGTCTCTTTGCCAGTTTTTTGCTTTATTTTAAATTTTGTTTGTTTTTTGTGAATTGGACGTAGACACAATTTTTTTAGCAACGTTATTTAGATTTTTGAGACACGCACATCAGTATATACGTTATCATTGTCCGAAGTATGGGGGGGGGGGATTGAGGCATAATGGCGTGTCGACAACTTGGTCATTAGCGCCAACCTCAGTCACAGTGCAGTGGTCCGGGTTGCCACTGCACCACACATTACAGAGATGTTATTCAAACCCTTAATCTAATCTAGCCGAAGTATGGCTGTCCAATCAGAGACGATGCTGATAATACTAACAATGGTTATAACATTACTTTCATACTTACGCGCCATCCCATACCCTTCTCATTACACACCCAGGCTGTAAACCAGAAAAGGTATGCAGTTCATGTAGTACTGCAGTCAATAGTCAAATTTCATAGCTGGCAGCTTTCCCGCTATCTCGGTATCGGTGAAAATAACCCTATGGGAAATAACATGGGGATGAGCGGACTAGAAAAAGAAAAAAACTAGAAACTAGTAACACATTTGCAACGTTATTGATGGTCAAATTTCGAATTGAAAGCCACTTATCTGACATTCATACACAAGTTAATTTTTGTCAGGAGGGTCATTGCTCTCTACTTTACCACAATTTAAGCTTTTGAGCCGCATAATTATTTTTATCCAAGTACCTGAAATGTGCCAGACTATGCCTCAGGATATTAGACACTGACGCTATGGCATCGCGCTACAATGGTTTACAACCTTAACAATTAAACTGATGAGATGTTTGTTGCCTAACTTGCCGCAACACACTAGCGTGTGTCTAGATTATGAACGACAATTACAAACGGTGTATTGTTTGTACAAACTTGAAGATAGATATGCGTCTTGAGGACAGTGAGGTTAAGTTACTGGTGGTGTATGATTAGATTAAGTTAGGTTTAGGTTAAGGTTTACCATAGTAAAGAGTGTACGGCTTTGAGGCCTTTTAGACTCTAATTAAAGAAACAAGAAACAAGACGATATGGTTTTTCAACAGTAGAGTGAGTATTGTTAACAATGATCTTTTTACAATAAGCACAACGCAAGAGCTTTGTTAGGTTACAAAATCATTTAGGTTTTTTCCCCGGCCGAGGAATTGGTGTTTAGTTTAACCTACGAAAATATAACAAGTATTTTACTAAGCAAGCAAGAATATTTTGAATTGGTGTTGACTTATTTTACAGACACACTCATGACTTTAAAAGTGAGGTTTCTTATTTGGTGTCTAAAATACCCGGACATTTATTTCGTGTGGAAAGGGAGTACAGTGTGACATGGGTTTGTAGCCACTACAGGCGTGGGAGCAGCCCCTGCAGACCCACAACCTCAGTGGACGCAGTTTCCTGACAATTGCATCCTTATTTTAAAGCTGAATCTTGTAGCTTTGTATCATAGATAGAATACATACAATTATCCATTTTTCTCACTGTTACTGTTGAACGCTACCACTAGAAAGACGTCACGGTCTGCTTGTACGTGTAGGCAGATGGAATCTGCTTCGCACGTTAGTTGCAAATCCCTACTAGCCTATACAAAATTCCCGTGTATAAATGTAGTATTATTCTAGACAAAACGATGGATTTAAATTCTTACTGACTTGCATTAATGCCATGTCCAAGTTTCCTTGCGCATTTCCGGTTTAATATGAAGTTTTCACAGACATTGCAAACACATTCCCGAAAATGCAGAAATTGATCTGTGTTATTTATCGTCAGGGAAGAGCACGGGTTAAATGAGTATGGATTTACTGTTTTTGAATTTTTTCGCCCCACCCCCCTCCCCCCTGATGGGAAAAGGGTGGAAAAAATATCCCTGAAACAAATGTTCACGGAAAAAATATTCAAACATAAATTTTACTTCAAAATTTCCCATTAAAAAAATCTCCCTGGAACAAAATACTTTTGCACAACATAGAAAACATGAATTTGGAGCGATATTAAATAAAACACCTTCTTTACGAATACGAATTATTGTTTGTGAACTATTGATCAATTACGTGGTTTATTTTTTAAACTGGTGTATCGTTTTGTTTGTACACAATCGAAAGAAACCGTTTGAATGTGGAGACTGTGGTAAAGCCTTTATGGTGAATAGTAGTTTTTTTTGTCGGCGGGACATATTGTGAATGTGGTGATTGTGGAGTAGTGTGTTGCAAATGAGGGCTCATTATTGCAGCACACACTTCTACATTGCGAAGCAATCTCGTAGCTTTTATATGTAAGAGAATATAAAGATTTTTCTATGAAGAGTATGTTTTCACCTGGAGTATACCGTTTGAGGGTGGTGATTGTGTAAAAGCTACCGTGTACAGTTTTATTTAATGCAGCACGTAGCTGTATACGGCAGAAAGGAACCGTTTGAACTGTGAACTTACTTTACAGATTATAGCCTGATTCTCGAGTGCTGAGAACTAACAATGTCGAGGGCTCGAGCGAATGTAAGTTCTTTGCACGAGGGAATCAGGTGATAACTTATTTATCTGCCGATGTTCGAATCTTTCCCCAACAATGAAGAAGCACACGACTCCAATAATGATGTAGTGATTTTATTGGTTTGTTTTATTGAGCCAAACAGCCTGCAAGCTATACGCTCATTGCTGTACTACTTATATCTAGACACACGCTAGTGTGTCGCGCCAAGGTAAGCAACAAACATCACAACAAACATTACATCAATTCAATTGTCGCGGTTGTAAACCATTGTAGGGCGAAGCCATTGCGTCAGTGTCTTATATCTTGAAGCATAGTTGGGCACATTTCAGGTACTTGGGGGAAAAATAATAATGCGGTACAAAAGCTTAAATTGTGTTGAAATCGAGAGCAATGACCCACCTGACAAATATTAACTCGTGTTTGAATGCCAGCTATGCTGCTTTCAATGCAAAATCTGCCCCTCAATAACGTTCAAAATGTGTTACTAGTTAGCTAGTTAGTCCACTCATCCCCATGTTAAATCCCATATGGTGATTATTCATCGATTCTGAGATAACGGGAAGGCTTCCAGCTATGAAATTGGACAAATGGGTGCACTACAATGCGAACTGCGTACCTTTAATGGTTTGGAGCCTGGGGGCGTAACAGGGATGGCGTGGGAGGGTGCGTAAGTACAAAAATATTGTTATAACCATTGTTAGTATTGTCGGCATCGTCTCTCATTGGACGGCCAAAGTTCTGACATTGAGAACGTGTATACTGACGTACGTGCCTAGGCACACACTAGTGTATCACGATAAATCTAAACAACGTTCCACAGAAATTGTATTCACGTCGAATTCATGAAAAATAAACCAAGTGTAAAAACCAAGCAAAATAAACAAAGCCAAAAACTGCTAAGGAGGCCACCAAGTTGTGAGTGGTTCGGGCCTTCAAAGGAGTGATATCAACACACCAAAACAAACTAAATACAACAAATTACAACAAAATTAAAACCAAGCCAAAAGCCAATAAAGAGGTGACTAAGTTGAGAATGGTTCGGCCTATAGGCAAAAGGTAGTAGCAAATTGTTGAAAACCAATTTCTTGTTGACGTGGCACTTTTATTACTCATCTGCACGGTAGTGGAGTTGATTCAATACACAATTTTAAAAAGGAGTGATATCATAGCAAAAACCAAAACTGGTAAAGGTGGCCGCCAAGTTCCAAATGGTTCGGCCCTTCAAAGGAGTGATATCAACACACCAAAACATTCGCCAACTTGATCGCACCGAATAATACTTGGAACGTTAAATGAAAACTTGAACATTGCTACCGAAAGTAGCAATGTTTCAGTTTTTATTTAACCTTCGAATTATTAAGCAGTGCGATTAACTTGGCGAATGTTTTGGTGTGTTGATATCACTCCTTGAAGGGCCGAACCATTCGGAACTTGGCGGCCCCTTATACCAGTGTTGGTTTTTGATATGATCTAACTTATGCTAACCGTACTACACACAGCTGTACCAAGGAAAACACCAAAACATCAGAACAGTCCGCCCGCAACACCGTTGCCCACCTAACTACCACAGCAAAACCCCAACTAACGAGATGAGCAAAGAACAAGGGTACGTAGTAGTACAAAATGCAAGGCGGAAAGGGAAATAAAGGTTTACTTTTGAATATAGTGTTCAATTAAGGCATCGAATTTGGTATTCGAGGATTTGTTTGATTTGTCGATTGATGGGGATTATGTTCGAGATGGTTATGTCAGAAGTCAGTACGCATGATCGCCCCTACATTGGGGCTGAAGCCGCCCTCCCCCACACTTTTGTCCGTTTTCTTTGCTTTCTTGCCTTTCTGGTAGACAGAATCATGAAGAAAATCTATAAAAAAAATCAAAGACGTTTAAACAAAGGCTTCTTTGATGATCCGTACCAAAGGTTAGGCCAAAATAAGGCCCGTCCCGAAAAAAAGTCCTCAGCAAAAAGTCCCTATCTTTTTTTTTTGCTGTTTTAGTTTGCTCTCCACCACAAGCACCCACTAGCAAACAAAAAGGTCAAAATTTTGTCTCCTGTACTGCCATTGGCCAGTTCAGATTGTGCATAAATTAGGCGCTATTTTGCTGCAACTTTTGACAATGTTTTAGTTTTTGAAATTTGGCTTTAATGCCGAGGGGGTGATGGGTAGTTGGGTTTTCTAAATGAATTTAATATGCTGGAGCATATGCTTTGAGCATGATCTCATGACCAGTCAGTGTATGTTTTGCTCTGAGGCTGACAAGGTTTTGCAAGAACATTGCCTCAGGCTACAATAGACCCATTCTTCCCTGAAAACAGTACTAAATTTAGTGAAACTATAGTGTACAGTCCTAATTACCTAACAAACAGCTAGCTACCGTAGCGGGGTTATGCACCCCATTCCTCGCACGTGAATCCAGTAACAACACCAGGTTGCATTAACAGAGAATGAGCGTGTGCTTCCTGTGAGCACACACCTTTATTGGCTCAACAGGAGGTAACAATATACTATATACAATAGAGCACCGCGAGGGGCGTGCAAATAGACACAAAGGACTGGCCTCCATTACGAAGGCCATACCTCGAACACTCCAGTAACCCCCACGAAAATGGAGAGTGACTAGTAAGATAATTACTAGTCTCACTATTGCCTTAGATAAATAACAAACGCATAATAAAAGATACAAGCCATATGCACCTGTAAGTAAATAACAAGTCACTACAAAAATCATTTCCAGCAACAAAATAAAAAACTCTAAACACATGACTCGAACGAGCAAGTCCTGAACACTATGTACAACTTAAAAATTCAAAATTTCGTAGAAAAATAGTTTTCTAAATGGAAAAAAAAATTTTCTTGTTAATAAAACATTCAAACTGTTAAACATTATGGTTACAAACACAAAATATTCCTCAAAACAAGGCCAAAGGATACCAAGAAAAAAATGGCCTACCCAAATATCATCCCAACCCAGTCCAACTATAAATCCATTTTCAACGGCTTCCGTAGCACACACGTTGAACACCGCATAGGACCCTCAGAGGACGGCATGGGTACGGTAGGCAATTTTGGTAACATGACAGCCGGGGCCCACTCACTTCAGGAGAAAGAACTCGGGCAAATCAGAATCATCATTCAAACCCTTGGCTGTCGGTCCCACACGTTTCTGTGGCATCAGAACTGGTATCTGTCCCACACGTTTCTGTAGCGTCAGAACTGGCATCTCCCGATCGCCTGATGATGGCCAAATTTTCGTTCTGGATGTAGACAGAATTGTCGACGACGGACAATTTCCAGGAGAAACATCTCCCAAACTTGCACTTGCTGACTGTGCTTTCTGTCTTTCCACTACAGAACTCAAAGGACCTGGCAAAACATCTTGCCTAGGACGTGGAGAAATTTCAGGCTCAGGCGTGCCGCTTGACAAAATTCGCGCCCTCAACATTTCATCAAGTCGCAGAACAGTTCTGTCACCAAGAAACACTCGAAATCGGTCATTTGAATCCGTCGAAACAATAAAGCTTGCTAACGTGATGGACAATTCGGTCACGTGTCACGACTATAGACAGCTTCACCAACCTCAAAAGACAGTTGCATCTTATGTCGAGTCGATTTCAACATACGTTCATTGGCCTTCTGTACAGTATCCGCTGTCGATGTCACCATCAAACTTAGCGTCTTCCGAACATTACGATTGAACGTAAGATATGTGGAGACATTTTAGTTGTTGAATGCAGCGTACTATGTGACATAACCAACATAGTTATTCAGTGCCTGCTCTACACTTAAACCTTGTTTAACAGATGCTTTTAATGATCGTTTCATTGGCTTTACACCAACCTTAGTCAATCCATTCTCCTGAGGTCGATATGGAACGATGGTTGAATGTCGTATGCCATTCTCTTTGCAAAATTGCTGAAATTGTGAACTACAAAATCGGGTGCCATTATCGCTTACAATATGGCGAGCTAGCCCAAATAGTCCAAAAATTTCATGAAAATACGAAATAACACTTTCACTTGTTGTTTTTCGCATGATCTTAATGAAAGTGTACTTCGAAAATAAATCTACCACAACGAAAAACATAAGATTCTTCCAGGGTCCAGCATAATCAATGTGTAAGCAGTGAAAAACACCCAATGGACGTTCCCATGCATGCTTTTTACCATGCTTATCACCATCATTTGTCAATTGGCATGAACTACATGTTTTAACAATGTTTTCCAAATCACGGTCAATATGAGGCCACCATACCCTAGATCTAGCAAGAGCTTTGATACGAACTAACCCAGAGTGGCCCAAGTGCAACTCAGTAAGCATTTATTTTCTCATCACCTCTGGTACTACGAGGCGTGTGCCCAAAAATAACGCATTTTGATCTAATGACAACTTTAATTTCCTCGTGAAAAACGACTTCAAAGCCTAGCTATCCACCTGCCATGCCATCCATCTCTTGTATACGGCATGACAGTAGCCAAAACGGGATGAAGCCTAGCACATTTTTCCAGCTGTTCTGGCAAACTGGGTAACGTGTTAATTGTTTCCAAGTTCGTGACTCTCCAATCTGGCACCTGCATGGAAGGTGGAGTATATGGATTCGTCATCCTTGACAAATAATCTGCAGTCAAGTTAACCTTGCCTGGGATATGTTGTAACTCAAAAGAGTAACCATTTAAATACAGCGCCACCGAGGTGCTGCCATAACAGGGATGGACACTCGGCTTCCAAATATCCATAGGAGAGCTTGCTGATCTGTTTGCAGAACAAACTTCCTTCCATAAAGTACTGGTGAAATCTTTTCATCCCAAATACCACCAAGAGTGCTTCTTTATCAAATTGGGCATAGTTAACCTCCGCCTTACTCAAGGCCCGCAAAACAAACACAACTGTCCTGTCCTTACCACTCGGCAGTGTATGAACCAAACTCGTGCCCACACCTACGGGGGACGCATCACACACGAGTTTGTGCTGTAAGCCCGGGTCGTAGTGTATCAGAACGTTTGCCTTAAGAAAAGCCTCCCTGGCCTCTTTCACAGGGTTCGAACAGTCAGTAGTCCATTCCCACTTGACTTTCAGTGACAACAGCTTATAAGGTAGCTAAAATAGTGGCTAGATGAGGAACAAATTTTGAATACTGATTTATAAAGCCCAAGTACGACTTCAATTCTTTACTGTTTGAGGGGTCAGGGGCCAATTTTATCGCACTCTGCACTTCTGGCTGATTTGAGATTTCATGTTTATCAAGTTGGAAACCCAAGTACCTAATACTAGTCTGATTAAGTTTGCACTTCGACTTCTTGACTTTCACGCCGTTATCCTGCAAAGCTTGCAAGACACCCAGAAGAGTTTCATCGTGCCCGTCCCCTTGCCAGAAGCAAAGATGTCGGTCCACAAAGGGTGACGCTAAAGGAATATCCTTTAAGACACGTTCAATTAGTTTCAAACGGAAGTTTTTGCCATTGAAACAACCCTTTACAGGTATTAATTGTTAAAGGTGCTTTAGAGGCCTCGTCCTGCTCAATCTGCAGGATACCGTCGCTTAAATCAATGATCGAAAAGGTAGCACACCCCGCCAATTTCCTAAACAAATCTTCAGTTCTAGGTACTGGATGATATTCTGTCTCGAGCTTTGGATTTACAGTGCCGGAGTAGTCACCTACAATCCGGACACTACCTACAGGCTAAAATACCAACACAGTGGGCGTGGCCCAGGGGCTACAATCCACTGGTTTCAGAATACCTTCCTTGAGTAGCCTATCAAGTTCCACCTCGACTTTCCCTCTAACTGCGATAGGTAGAGATCGGGGCCTGCAGTACTTTGGCACTGCACAAGGCTTCAACTTAATTTGAGCTTTAAAGTTTCTGAAAGTCCCCAAACCTGGTGAAAATAGGTCCGGAAAACGTTAAAAAATATCTGTTTCCGAAATCGTATCAACTTGGCACTTCGGTATTAGCAGCTACGATATTCTTTCTGAAAAATTGCTTTGTGCCCTCATCTAAAGCCTCCAGCCACACATTACCCATTACTGGTTTGTGATCACCTGGATTATGGCTGTAACCTTTGCGTTTTTACCATGTATGGATACAGTCATTTCACATTCTCCCAACGGTTTGGTGATTCCCCATCCCAGGAACGAAGGTAAACCCCCGCCGGTTTTAAGGGTACATCTGAGAAGTAACTTCAATACCATTTATCAGGCAAAACAGTGAGATCAAAATCACAATCCGTTTATTGTTTGAGATAAATTCCAATCATCAGTCCTAACTCTAGAAAATTAAGAATTGTAATGGGAGTTAGAGTATTCACTTCTAGATCTGAATTTAGACTTAAATTACTGTCGCTAGATTCCTCTTGTTCAGTTTCAGAATCAAATGATTCCTCCACCATGTGTGCTTTTTTTAAAGTACTTATGACTCTTACTTTTACTCTGGCTGCGACCTTTTTTAACAAAAGGCTTTTTTTTTCATCAAAAGTTCCACTAAACTCAGTTGCGGTTTTTCTTACTGGGTTGCTCTGAAATTAAATTTCTTCTTCGCTCATATAACGACAGAGAAAAAATTAAACTAATTTATGCAAAATTCTCACTAGAATTCCCTTTAAACCCAATTTAAACCAACTTTACTTTTGTAAATTCAGCCACTTGCTAAACTCTGCAAATTATTTCACCTTAAAGTGCAAAAAAATATTTTTTTTCTGGGCAATTGCACAAACGATATACGAGTTTTAACCTTGTAAATTGCTTAGCACATATCGTTTGTGCAATTGCCCAGAAAAAAAATGTCACACAGATAATGATCGCACAAATTATCGTGGAATTCTTTTAAATTGCTTAATATCTGCTAAAATTTACTACTACTTTAATAATTAACACCATTATTACGTTTTTAGCACTGTAACTTGCTTCATACACTTCTCAGCCTTTTTAAGTTTGCAGGAAACACACTTTTGTTAACCGTAACCGACTAGGTTACTCTTAAATAATTACGTCAGAATTATTTAATAATTGCTACATTCATACAACTCTGTCTTAGCAGACGCCAAAACCTTCCTCAGTGACAACGAATGTGTTGTATGTGTTTCAAAATGTCACAAAATACTTGAATAAGGGCAATTCGCTACCCAGGTAAACCATGAATGGCATAAAAGTGTCTTGTTTTTTTTTTAACTTCCAAACCTTAAAGCACTACATGCATCACACTTAACCGTTCTACTAAATTCGCAGCACCCAATTTTTGACTTGATGATATGCGTAAACGAGCGCCCTATAATTTTGATGGCGTGAATATAACCCCACGTTTTACACAAATTTTGAAACATTTCACCACATAGGATACTCATAAGTGTTTACTCAAAAATTTGTAACTTTAAACCTTATAAATTGTTTTAACATAACAATTTAAATACCACATTATCATTGTAGCCTGATTTTTACGCACCAGTAAATAATTTTTTCTTTTACCCTGCTACCGCTAATTTTACTTTGAATTTACGTTTCTAACCAGTAAATTCCACACATTCTTAGCACTTATTGTGCAATTGAAGAGCTTTTACTGTTAAGCTTTTTTAACACACTGCAATTTACTTTTTAGAACCTGTAAATTGCCAACATTACTACTAAATGTACAATTAACTAGGCTTTTTAATGGTTAAACCTTTTCAGTTTACTTCAATTTCTTTTTACACAGAAAGACAATGGCTCATTCGTATTGAGGTATTGAGATATTGAGGTATAAACTGACCTTGGGTTAGCTTACGGAATCTAACAAAATCTAATGCAAGCTTGGGGGACTGCTAACAGGGGTACTTCAATTTGATAACCGTTTTTAAGGACCTTCGATAATTATTGGCGGATGCAGCAATGTCACAGTATTTTCATACAATCTTGATATCACAACGATGCTGGCTAACTGGCCAAATGCGGGAGGGTGCTGCAATAGTTTCTGTTAAAAAAATTCTACAAAAAGTGTCAGATAAGTATTTGCAAAGCGAAATGTCTGTTACACAATTTCTGTCATATCAGTTAAGAAAATTTTGGGAGATTCTTGGCGCAAGAGTGGAAGAAGAATTGAGTTGTTCTTTCATTTTGCAATGTTTTGTAGTTAGGGGAGCACATAGTTCTTCGAGCATAAATTTGTCGCCAGAACTTGGTTTGCACTTTCCACTAGTGGCAAATAATTCCTTATGATGTTCTGATAATGAGAGAGGATTCATATGTCATCTCAAATATAACCCTCTAGACGCCCTTGATTAAATGGGAGTAGGGCAACAAACACAACCATCAAGTGGTTAGCTGGAAACAGTGGATTAATAAAGACGAGGATATCAATGGTAACAAGACAAGAAAAAATTGAGCGTAAACATGCTAACGTGGTTAAAAGTAAATTTTACCATTGTCGTCCTTCTCCATGGTGCAACGTCCTTCAATTTACCCCCTTCCCATCATCTTGACAGGATGTTACTCAGCTTGTTTTCATAGCTCGGCCTTAATTTTATAATCTTATGCAGTAAATCCTACGTCATTAAAGTTGTTAATTGACGAATGACGAAAGCAGGCATGACCTCACCTCTGATATGGCTACAGTTGTAGGTTCACGGTAGCGATGAACTACAATTATTACAAGCATAAACGTTAAGTTTGCCGTAAAAAAAAGTCATGTTTTTTAAGTGTAACTTGTTACAATGTACACAGAATTGCATCTGTTTAAGTGCTGTTTTGCTTTACGGCTCATACGTTTAAAAACGTAAAGCACACCAGCACTTAAACATTTGTTGCAATTGATGCAATTTTCTAAATTGTACATTTGCTTATTTCAATTAAAAATCATCGGTTTTAATCCGTGCACCTTTTAACAAGTAAAGTGAAACTTCAATCATATAACCGTATTTTTTAACGGCACACTAGACGTATTTGTTTGTAATCTGTGTACCTTTTTTATGGCTATGGCATCGCTGCAATGGTTTATGTAATTGACAAATGAATTGATGTGATGTTTCTTGCCTAACTTGGTGTGGGTGAATAATTTTTGGCGGTATTTTTTTTTTTCATTTTCAAATAAGTCAACGGCGCGCATGCAGTGATTGTTGCTGGCCACTTTGAAACAATTCAGCTTAGGTCTGATCGCCTGCATCTACGAAATAAATACTAGCTGCCAATTTCGAACATAGCTTAGATATAGCACCCCTTCTTGTGAGCTGGAAGTCATAAGCAAATCTTGACAACTACTTAAGTGTAATGCGTTACAATCAGTTTCTTTGTCACCGGATATTCTACTGTTCATAGCTGAGTCGTCCTGCATGTCCATTACCTGAGTTTAAGCAGTTTGACTGGCTTGTTTACAAACCAGATCGTCACTTCCATGGTGACGTTTACCGCTTTCTTTAATAGGGGTCATTAACAGGGGGTGTTAACCATTTCCCACTGTCGTTATCATCGTCTCCTTCACTTTGCAAGACATCCTGATTTGCTTCTTCGTTTGCTCTCGCACTGACAATACTCAGTCCATGGTGGTTCGTCAGCTTGCCGGGTTGGTGGCAGATACTTCTTCCCTGTCGTTGTTCTATATAAAGCCTCAGCGGATATTCTTTTGGTTTCTCTCAGGTGCTCACATAGGTCGTGTGGCTCCCGGTACCCCTTGCAGGCTGCACAGACTAGACTTGCGCAGGCGCTCTGGAATGTCCATGAAGACGCACCTTAGGCATTCAGGTGGATGTTCAAGAATTAAAACGAGTTCCGGGATATCCCTAACAGTACTGACATCTGGGATGTTTTCTATCGTCATCCCCTCTTTCAGTTTGAAGGCGTCTTTCCGAACACCTGTTTTGCAAACCTCTGCGCCATGTATCACCAGTTTTTCATTCACATGTGAGTCAGAGGTGCCGAACTTGTTATAGCAGAGGATACACCTCTAGCCGACACCTCATGGGGCAGCCAGTGTAGGTGTGCCTCCAACCTTTGTACTTGTAAATCTTGCACTTCCACTGGACAGTCATAGATCACTAACTTGGTACACAACAGTTGACGCTCTGCTGCTGCTGACCCTACCACGACCTCAAATGTACGTCCACCATGCCGGGAGCATACGGTTACTATCTCTTCCACCACAATGAATATTTGTACAGTTGGGTATGGTCCATCAGTGAATCCACACAGCAATACGACACAGGGAGGTGTCTGAACGTTTTGCCATACTCCCTACGTACAATTTCTTCAGAGCCATCAAATTGCGCGAAGTCTGCCTCATTGCACTTTAATCATCTTCATTATCAACGTGTTCTCATTCACCACTCACCGGTACACTGAAAAGTTGCTTCACTGTTTGTATTACAGCCTGCTTTTCACCTTCTTTGTTTACTTAGTTACTATGCCTCTGGTACAGTTCACTGTCTCCGTTGTCGCGCCGTTTTCTTGATCTTTCTGTTGGATCAAATTACTTGTTGCAACGCTGCACAATGCACACCTCTTCCTCCGACAATCCTCTCTTATCTTCCTCCACCATAACAGCATTGAACGTGTCCCTGGAGACAATCCCCATGTTTATATCGACTCCTGTCACAACTTTTAGTTTTAGAAGATCTCGGATGGCATCAACGTCGGCCGCCATCTTGTTAACATCCCGATTTTTTAGCAAAGACATAAGCGCCTGAAGAATGGATCTGTCGTTTGCTGATTGGCAATGTTCCCTAATAATAATGGTTAAAACTATGTAGAACAATAAAACTGATCGTTCTTGGTTTTGTAACTCCGCAATGGTTCTACTAATTGAAAAAGTGGTATCTGTGAGGATGAAGGCCAAGGAAATTTTGGTCTTACAATCATGCTTCTGATTATAGGTAGATGCAGTAGTTTTAGCGAAATAGTGTCACACCAGAACAATAACAACAACAAGTGAACAGTTTACTCAAATTTACGTGTAGCTCTCAATTTTACTATTGCACAGAATTGCATAATTTTTTATTTAAATATTATTGCCAAACTTATCTACTATCTGGCCAAGTTTAGTAGAAAAATATTAAATAGAAATTAATGGAGATATTAATTTTTCAATATTGCTAAATTTTGCTGGAGTGAGTACTTCAATCATAAATACACACTAGGGTGGAACGAAAAAAAAATTTTGAATTCTGTAATTTAATAGTGCAGAAAAGTTGTGTATTGGGTTCCTAATAAATTGTGTAAAATTTGGTTTTGATCGAATAATGCCTTGATCTGCCCCAAGGACCTTGAAATTTGCAAGTTTCTGCCGTAAACATGGTTTTAATGCAAATTCCTGATAATTATTTATTTTAAATTTTTTTTAATTTAATAGTGCGGAAAAGTTGTGTATTGGGCCGCTAATAAACTGTGCAAAATTTGGTTTTGATAAAATGATAACTTGATCTGCCCCAAAGATCATGAATTTTACCATTTTCTGCCGTAAACACTGTTTTAGGTTTCAAATGCAAATTTAGGAAAATTGTTTCTTTTTAAAATTTTCTAATTTAATAGTTCGGAAAAGTCGTGCATTCGGTCCCTAATAAACTGTGTAAAATTTGGTTTTGATCAAATAATACCTTGATCTGCCCCAAGCACCTTGAAATTTACCTTTTTTCCATAAACGTAATGCTAAAAAAATTACACAAAAATGCTAAAACCTTTTATTTAGAATTCTGATAGCATAGAAGTCATACATTAACATGTTGGGATTGTTGTATAGCACATGTATTAGAAATATATTTATTTGAGCTACAATAATTTATCGAGATACCGGAATGCCGTTGAGTAATCCTGAATTTACCCTATTGATTTATCCAAACATTTAATTTGTTCTGGTGTTTTCACTTCATCTGCTAATCGCTTTTTGTATTGAAACTTGATATTATACTTCGTGATTCTAGTCGTGCCTGTATGAAGCCCTTTGTTCCAGGCATTCCACATACTGAAGCAGATGCGTCTGTGACGACTTTGAGACAGCCTTCAATCGCTTGGGTGTAGCATGGAAATGATGTAAACTATTCATTTATAGGTGATAGCCCACTCTACCATTAGCTGAAGATCTCCATCTCTGTCAAATATTCCAGATATCATAGGTGGTTCTGTAACTTCTCAAGTTTGCAATGGAATACATAAGATTTACATAATCGGTTACATCAAAACATAGTGGTGGTAGTTGGAAACATTGAACTTGCCTCTATCCTGTGTTTGTTTTTGCTTTCATGATTCTTCGTAGTCCAAGATGTGCTCTTGTATCAGTTATCATGAAAATAAGGACATTTTCCAGATGACCAAAGACATTTCTTTGTATCACGGGATCAACTACACTCTTCCGTTCTTCACTTAGGTAACAATAGTATTTTATTGATTTCAACAAGTTCTTTGCACCATGCTTGCATGAGGGGTTAGCCTTGATCTCAAACCAAGTTGGCGAATAGACTTTAACAATAAATCAACCAATATGCGAAGATTGTCTGCGGGTTCATTAGTTGCCAAATATAGACGTAGGATACAATTAGCTGCTGTCACCCAGCATGCATGTAAAAGTTAACCAGGACCTTTCAGTTGCAAACCTGAAAGATAATTACAACTTGTGACAGCTTGGCACAATTCCAATAGATGGTGTTGATCATTACTTAGGTCTTTGGTTCAATGCATGGAAAATTACCTTCAGTTTTCAAACAAACAATTGATAGCTTTTCACAATCTGTAATCTGGTTTCCAATAGTTCCCTTGAAACCATAGGACCTGTGGTCGGACCAGCTAATTGAAGAATTAAATGGCAGAGAGGCAAACATGGTGCAAAACACTTATTGAAATCAATACAATCCTCTCGTTACTTCAACAAGGAACTAAAACGTGTACTTGATCCAGTGATCCAGAAAATATCTTTGTTTGCTTAATGCTTAATAACCGATGAACGACAGAACATCAGGTCCCTTTGACTGCAATGGATCATGAAAGCAAGAACAAAAATAGGATAGAGTCAAGTTCGCGCCTTCCAAATACAACCACCAAAATGTTGATGCAACCTATTATGTAGATCTTATTCAATGGTTACAGAATAGTTACTTTGAGGTTACAGAACCACCAATGACATTTGGACTCTCTGACAGAAATCTTTAGCTAATGGTCGAGGGTGGGCTATCTGTCGCCTATAAATGAATGGCTTACATAATTTCCATGCCACACCCAAGCTGTCGAAGGCTGTATCAAACTCGTACCGAGAGATTCTGCTTCAGCATGTGGAATGTCACAGTACGAGATGGCTTATACGAGCAAGACTAGAATCACGAAATATAATAACAAGTTTCAAAACAAAAAGCGATTATCGCATAAAGTGAAAACACCGTAGCAAAGTAAACGTTTGAATAAATCAAAAGGACAATTTCAGGACTACACAGCGGCATTTCGGTATATCGATAAATTTTTGCAGCTCAAAGAGATTTATTTCTATTAAGTGTGCTATTCAACAATCCCAACATGCTAATGTATAACTTCTATGCTATCAAAATTCAGAAATAAAAGGTTTTAGCATTTTTGTGTAAATCTTTTAGCATTACGTTTATGGAGTAAATTTCAAGGTCTTTGGGGCAGATCAAGGTATTATTTGATCAAAACTAAATTTTGCACAGTTTATTAGGAACCCAATACACAACTTTTTCGCTCTATTAAATTAAAAAATTTTAAAAAGAAACAATTTTCCTAAATTTGCATTTAAACACTAAAACAGTGTTTATGGCAGAAAATGGTAATTTTCATGTTCTTTGGGGCAGATCAAGGTTTCATTTTATCAAAGCCAAATTTTGCAAAGTTTATAAGTGGCCCAATACTCAACTTTTCCACGCTATTAAATTTAAAAAATTTAAAAAGAAATAATTTTCAAAAATTTGCATTAAACCATGTTTACGGTAGAAAATTGTAAATTTCAAGGTCCTTGGGGCAGATCAAAGCATTATTTGATCAAAACCAAATTTTACACAGTTTATTAGAGGCTCAATACACAACTTTTCCGCACTATTAAATTACAAAATTCCCGAAAAATTTTTTTAGCTCATTTTCATTCCACCCTAATACACACAGCTGTCACCGTGTATTACAGTAGCCATCACACAGACCTGGTAATTTTTTTAAATGGACGATTCCTATGGATGCGGCCATTTTTGGTGTGACGTTTTCTCCGATACTTCATCCTCCTAACTGTGCGGCCGTATTGACGTCACTTAAGGTCACGTGGTGAACGACTTTCTTGATGAAACCATGTGTGTCTCAGCCATCTTGCAAAATAAATATTTACTTTACTCAATGGTCAACAATTTTTTTAAGACTGTAACCTATTCAGTGGATATCCATCGAAGGAAAAAAAAATTAGTAGGAAAAGATAGTGTTTCAAGTGAGTTTTTTTTTACTTTTTTCTTAAATTAAATAATCAGCCCTAATTAAAGATACCATTTTGATTACCCTTATT
>JAHWFP010197261.1:0-25384 GCA_023313725.1 Lithobius niger
ATAGCTTCTAAGGCAGCACCAACAGTACCAACTTCGGGAACTACTACTGTTGCTAGAACTACCGTGCCCCCCCCCCCGCTCCCCCACCCCGAAAAAAGCTTTACTTGCACTTGAACCCAGAAGACCAAATTATTATAGAAGCCACTCCCCTAGGCTTTTTGCCTCTTATTATTAAAGAAAAATGTTAATTAAGTCTTGCTGAGCTTTCAGCTGGGAAAACAAACGTTTCTTGTATGAAGACTGGATGAAAAAAAATATATTAATATGTTTGATGGGAGTATTTTTTAATCATAGTGGTGAGCTTGGATATTAAAATTAATATGACGCATCACCTCTAAGTTAGCTCCACTATGAAAAGCCAGCATTTGCTCTGATTCAACAGATGATGGAACAATAAACAATCGTCGTTTTATCTGCGTTACTGGGCAAATGGAAATAGAATCCTGGCAAGAACCCTGCAAGATATGCTGATCTGAGTCAAGTGACAGCTATCAGGCTCCTTCAGAACCTATGGGATCTATTTTGGTCTATTGTGGACCTACCTTCTCTCGGCCATATCGTAAGAAATAAAAAATTGAACTATAAAAGAAAGAAAAAATGCAAATATGTTTACGTGCGCTTCTTTACATTATTAACACAATTATGGGCACTTCTCTGCATTAGCTCAAAATTCACACGCGACACCCTTCTTCCTTGGTTTAAAAAAAAAGATGGTGAATAAAATTTTAAAATAATTTTGTGTTTCTAGGCCCGACAGATGTCTACAGAAAACCAATTGTTACATCACAAGATATAGGCTTTTGGACTGACAATGCTCCGCTGGAACGGTTGCCATGGGCAAATACTGACAGACGATTCCCAAGAGTATTCAGCGACATGTCAAAGTAAGTACTATGCTTCTACCCTTTGCTGCTTATTGTTGTGAAAAATGCCACACTAAATGGGGGGAAATGACACCAATGAACACATGTAGTGAGCTTATACAAGCACATTAACCCTTTAACATGCAGTGTTCACTTTATTTAACAGAAAGGCAAGTAATCTGTAATGTCAGTGAGAGATCCCCGAGTATAGCGAGTAAAGCACAGCCTAGTGGGTAGCACTCTGTAACACGGTCCAGTGAAAGCTGACATTAGGCCATGGCAGAGCATTAAGCTTTTACCTATTCTTGAGAGAGTGAGAGTGAATGAGTGAGAGAATGAGTGACAGTAAGCAAGTGAGAGTGAGAGAGAGAGAGAGATAGAGATAGAGACAGCACAAACTTTATTTTTTGAAGCAGTTTAACAAGCCTACAAATGTGGTAGATGAAAAAAAATGATCTCGTACACAAGGTTATAAATGACCCCTTAATTATTGAATTCAGTCAGTGAACTATTCTACCTTTTTTTTAATTTCAGGTTGGTGGCACGCGCTCGAAAAGCAGATTTACTGTTTTACTTCTTTTAAGCTTATTGGTATCTCTTTCGGAGAAGACCTCTTCTTCTGAAGACCTATTACAAGGAATAATTTTCATCTTCTCCAGTTGTTCAGTACTGAGCAGCACGTACAAACATCAAGAAAGTAGGGATCACTGCTAGCGAGGTTCAAATTTTTTTAAGTGGCAACAGCTAGGATTGAGCAATAAACATACAAATTTGACAATTCAGGTCTAAAAGGAACCTTATCAGAATTATAACTATTTCCATATTTAATTTGGTGGAATCGCATTGGAGATTAATCTACGACATAGCTAGATCATATGACAGTTTGCGGTCATTCGGGCCTGTAGTTACAGTGGTTTCAAATGTCTGCCAATTATTCATCACTGTAGCATATTGGCTTGCAGCGCTTAGTAGTTCTCTGAAGCTAGTATTTAATGGAACTAACGTTTGTATTGAAACATATAATATTAGTTTCTTTAATTGATAACTCCTACAAAAAGTAGTGTTCGGTGAAAACTATCAACCAAGCTGTTGCAGACCAGTGAAGTACCTTGTAACTGCCTCCCAAAATTCATAGAAATAAATTTTTTTTTTTGCGTAAACTAAGATGTATTTTATATTTAACATCACAGTTATCCAGTGTATGAATATGTGTGAACAAAAGTGCATCCCAAGAAGAAAGACTTGAAACCAGCTGTAAACATGGATAACAAAGGATATCACCGCTCACAGGACTAAGCAGATTTCATGTACACAATCATTGTTAACCGCTACAAACGCTAAAGTACGATACGTGCAGAAGGCAGAACCATGATTTGATCTTGCATGAGGTCAGATATCATTCTGAGGGGCTACAGTTACTACTTGGATTGGAGGCTGTAGTGCTTGTCTACTTATCTCTGTTTTGCTCGCTGTTTCAGGAACCCACCGCAAAGGTCATAATCATTGCTGTTCCAAATTATTTTCATTCTCGTGTCCGGAGTTCGTAGCTAGTTATGAAGTGGTTTAACAATTTAAATAAGCTCTACTGTTAATAATTAGGTTTTGTCATTAACCCCTTGGTTACCAGACAGAATGCTGCCAAGGGTGCTTTTTAGAGTCCTGTTGTATGTATATTGGTCAGTGATGTGATCAGATCTTGTCTTCTTTGCTTGATGACCAGAGCACTGTACACTCACTTTGCTGTACTCTGGTCGGGAAGGGGTTATGCTGCGGAGCACATCAAGATCGGCCTGCACCCAACCCTAATCGGTGGCAGTTGCAGATGGTCTTTTCCACGAAACCTCTAGGCACCGCAGTCATGAAGATATAACGAAGATTGTACTTAAGAGTGTTTCACAAACCCAATTCAACGAAATAACCGTACTGGAACTTTAAACTTGTTGGAAAATTAAAAGTCCACATTAAACGTACCCGGATTGGGGGGGGGGGGGGGGGTATTCTTTACCCTACCTTGGGATCCACTCATATTTGGGGTAGAATTCATAGAAGTCACGAGAGCATCAAACTACGTTAAATTAAATATCCTATACAAAAGCAAGCACAACAATCAAAGCCGGTCAGGAATTTGGCCACAATGTCTAGCGGCTTTCATCACTATGCCATAGGGCATAACAAACCGCTGCTTTATGTTGATTAACGAGATGTACTACCGCAAGACAAGCCTTTTATACCATGCCTGAAAGCGCTACGATTTGTACAATTACTTAGGCTTATCAAGGTTAAGATTTCAAGCAATTGCCTTGCTGCTCATCAGTGGTTTACGCTGTAGAAACACTTGTTGACGCGGTTTCCCACCATACTAAGCAGAGCGCTGCCATCATACTTTACCTAAAGAACTTCCGTAACGTGTGAAAGACAAATTTCTGCAATCTCCAAAAGAGAAAAATAACTGAGCTTCAATACTTAAAAAGCAGATCATAATGTCCACGCGCGAGCCAATCAGAAATGCACAAAAAAAGCAAGCAATTGTAACACAAATTTGGTTAAGCAAAACAGCGTATAATACTTAAATCTCAAACAACGGCAATAAGAAATAAAATTTCTAGCTAGAAGTCCCCCAACGCCAAAGCTCGTTAACCTTGACTGAAGTGTGTGTCATCGCAAAAAGTGTGGGTTATCAAGTCACCCAACACTTTTGCCGATAACTCACACTTTTGACACTTCCGGATCATGTAACCTGGAACGCACACACCAAAATACTTACAAATACTTACAAAAGAAATTACTTGATGGAATATCCCGAATGAAATCATATCCCTGCTAACTCACACATGTCTGCACCATATCTAAGTTTTGTTCACCAAGTCTAATCCCCACCAAACTAATCCCCACCTTTCATTCATACCGATATACCTATTACCATATTTCTTTAAACAATTCTCAAACTTCAAACGTACAAAAAGAAGTTCTTACCTTGCCGGAATGTCCCGCATAGTATCCTTCAATCCCTGCTGCCTCACATATTGAAGTTCATTCACTACCAACATTCTGTGCCGAAAATTTGAGCTTACCAGCCAAAGGACTAGTGCATCTAACCTGCCTCCACCAACTAAAATGGAATGACCTTCAATCATATCGATATACCGATTACCTTATTTCTTGAAACAATTTTCACAAATACAAAATAAATAAAACAAAAACGTTTAATTAAATATGAGTTATCTTGACGTCCCAAGCGTGGTATAAATTAGTTGTTGGTGAGATAATCACGGTTGCCTATTATTATACCACGGCTGCGATGATTGGCCCTCGAGTGGGCAAACTCTATCTCATGCTGCGCACTTGATGGACTTGCCCACTCTTGAGCCAATCATGGCAGCTGTGGTATAATACTCGGTAACCGTGACGTTTTCACCAATAACTAAAAAAAAAATTCAAAATGAGTTTTTACTGAGAATCGATAACCGATTCAGCCACTGGTAAAACAACAGTAACGCATTGACGGAACCACAGAAAACTGAAAAAAAAAACTGTAATCGGTGGTTACTGTGGTTTTCGTTTGACATCTTCCCAACAAACACAACCACTAACTGGAACTGTAGGAAACATCGACACATTTTTGGTGAAAAACCAAAAAAGCATAAGCATTGGTATCAACCAAAAAGTGCTACTACTACTGATCAATAAAGTCTGTTCGCTCACGTCAAAGTAGGTCAATCTAGGCATGCGCTGGGCTGGCTAAATTCGTAAGCGGGACGCCCTTCCTCCGAAAATTAAATTGCTAAAAAATGACTGTAGTTTGCATTCATCAAATTCAAAGCTAAGGTGTATAACACCATAGCTACTCTGCAGAACTCGCTAACGAACTCATGGCTCCGCTTCAAGATAACGAGCCAGCATCACCCTTCAGAGGAGCTGAACAGCATCACCCCTCACAAATCTAATTCCAACGGATTTGTTGGCATTGAAGTTAAGGTCTTTGTTATACGTCACGCACACAAGTTTATCGAGCAGAATCTGTAGTGCCCTTCAGCTGAGCACCATGAGGATGTCATCTGCAAAGGCAACACCATTTAATCCGGCAGCCAGTGATCATTTTAGAAATAATGGAATTGCTCATCAACGACCAGACAGAAAAGGAAATAGGGGACTTCCTTCTCACACCTCACACACAGCCATAAATGGGTGTGAAAGGTGTCCTTCTCATTACATGTGGATTAGAACCCACCGTGCGATGTCTGCAAATGGTTTCCTTTATTTCATACACAGCCAACGAGGTGGAGTGCTTCCTTTTAAACTCAAATTGAGTCTGAAACGCGACGGTCAGGGCGATTCAGTATCACAAGGTACAAAAGTTTTGTGATAAGACTCATTAGTATGATGCCACAGTAACCATCACTAGCAGTGAGGTTGGCAGTCGTCCTTTTCAGTATGGGGGTTAAAATTGTTCTGATAACAAACTCCGGGCATTGAGCGCAGGCGAATGATGATGAAAGGAGAAAGGCAAGAAAACTACTGAGTGATTAAATTATGAGCGACTAAAGGCAATAAAACTTCAGCGAAACGGAGATGTTCTGTACTTAACCCTTCAGGGTTAGCGGACTTGCCCCCTCTTCATGGGAAGTAGCAGGTAATCAACCTCAGCTGCACTAAGTTCAGAAGTAAGTGGGCATTCCCGCATACTGCTGGAAGGGAATGCTCAAGTATTACGTGATCAAGAATGGGAGGGGGGGGGGGGAGGGAGGAGAGGAGGTTCACCTGGAGATGACGATTGATGATGATGAGGGGGGTGGCCAGCTGATGACGAAAGTAAACAAAAAAAAATGATCAGGAAACCAAACATGGGACAAAAAGACAAAAGTCCTCTCTGTTCTGTGGTCATGCGTAAAATTACACTCTCTTACCTTCTACTGCATCCCCTTCCTTGCAAAATTTGTTGCAGTGGCGAAGCAAGAATAAATTGGCCTGGGGGAAAAGACCGGCGAAATTTTTTTCCTGGGGCAGCCGAATTTGTCGGTTAATCAAGGCACTGCAATTATTACACATCCCCCACCCCACACTCCCGTTTTTGTACGCTGTATGTTTTTATGTCTTCAAGACATTTTTTTTTGCTACATTTCCCTTTTTGGAGTAGTATTTTTACTTTTTTTACTAGTGCAAATAAATTTATCTTACAATATCCTCCGTTATGCTGGTCAGGTGGCTCACAGCTTCATTGCTCTTATTCTCTCGGAAGCTCTATCCCATAGCCACTCTCTAAAGTCCACCACAAAAACCACCTTAACACCCATCTTGAAAAAATCGACCATGGGCCTCACTGCTACTGAAAGCAATCGTGGCATTGCACTAACGAGTCCCATCGGTAAGCAGCTGGATCTTGTGCTTCTGCACCGCATCAAAAATCTCACCTCTACTTGTGATGCCCAATTTGGGTTTAAGAAAGAACATTCCACTTTGATGGCAGTCTACACTGTGAAGGAGACTGCGACAATGTCGAAGAGTTGGCTCTCGTGTGTATGCTTGTTTTGTGGATGTGGTGAAAGCTTTCGATAAAGTAGCATCATTCCATATTTGATGCTCTACATAAGTGAAGTATCCCCGCATACATCGTCAACCTCATAAGACACTGTTATGAGAGACAGACTATTTGTGCCAACTAGGAGGGCTTCCGGTCGGCTCCTTTTAGGACACACTGCTGTGTATGGTAGGGACGTCCATTGACGCCTTTCCGGTTCTGACTAGTCCTGGACGAAGCAGTTTCTGGCATTTCTTTGTTAAAAACTGGTTGTCAGACGAATGTTACGATGGTGAATGTGGTCGCATTTGCTGACGATATTGTGCTCCTGGCCCCAAGGCGAAGAGGACTTCAATTCCTTTTGGACAGACTTGTTTTCTTGATCAGTGACAAGGGTCTGATGTTTAATGCTAAGAAATCTTTTGGCTTGGTATTCAGCAGTGAGGACAACCGGGTCGCCCCTCTGTCGATCGACGGGTCCGATTTGGTGTGGGTCTCGTTTGTACGTTACCTGGGAACAGTACAGGTCTACCAACTCCGTACTACATACGTTCAGGTTTGCCACTGAGGCTGTCAAGTTGCAGTTGCTGAAAACTCGGGCTTTCGTGCTTTACGGACTTGCTACTTGTTCCGTCTAATGAAGGGGCTCTCTGAGAGATCTGACCAGTTTTTACCATGGTGCCATAAAAAGGGCACAGTACGTTCCACAGTGGTGTCACAACCACCATGCGTGTAGAGACAATAGGGTGCCAACGTTAGTGCTTGCCATGCTGCCGCTTCAGGTTACTTTATGGCACTCCATTCTTGCCTCCAGTAACACCCTAGTTGCTGCTGCCGGAGGTGGCACGTACTGTTGGGGCTAATGACCTGGGAAGAGCAGTGGCCCAGGGCTTGATTGGCAGCTGATGCAAAACAAACCTGTACGGTCCAGGACATGAAATACCCAAGATTGCGTGCCCACGATCGCATCCAGGGCATGGCAGTTCTCCAGAATGCTGATGAGGATAGGCTAACGTGGCTTCTCTGCCGACCTTTGTATATATGTTGCCTACATCATAAATTTTTTTTGTCACGTTTTCATTGTTTTCTTCTAACGCCCTATTGTACCTTGTGTACGGTCAAAGCAAAATGAATGAATAAATAAATAAATTTCATCAAACGTGTGATAATGTCACACCTTGTGTTTTCGGTAAACGTGTAATTTTGCTTAAAGACAGGCAGGTAGAAAAATAACGCTCAGTATTTTATTCTCGTAATTATTAGCTGAAATTTATTTACGTTTATTTCGTGGTCGAAGCAGTCACTATGGCTGCACCGGATTAACAAGAAATACTTAAAAGACAGTTACTTTAGGTTTCAGACTTCTATGTTCTATCCTACAATCTGTTAGTCTGCCCAAGGCCAAAAAAATAATTACACAAAAATAACTGACAAGGGTGGCGAATACACCGTACTTCATTCTGCTACCGTATAAACCCGTGGAATTATGCGATCGTTGTTCCCATATTGCTTTAATTCAGTGGCTGTTACTTCTATCCATTGCAGCCAAGGTATTAGACGAATACTAATGTCCAATGCAGCAATGTGGGTCTCAAACAGTAAAGTATTGCTGTCGTTCAAACAATGAGCTTGGTAGACAGTTGAGCACTAGCAACTTCAGTCCACTCACAACTCAAAAATAAACAAATAACAATTTAAAGTTTTCAAAGTATACAAATACTGTAATGGTGCGGCAATTCCACGAATGCCGCGGTAGATGGGATGACCGATTACCTTCCATCATCTCCGACTGAATGGCGTATCGAAGACAAAATATTGCTTGGGGGAGGGGGGGGGGTTAACGGTGAAATTTCCGACTGAAACCCAATATCATTTGCTAGTTAATTTTAACTCTTTTAACTTACCATTTATTTTTAGTTTCGTGCCGTCTACTTGCATGAGAAGCATTTTTCTCTTACTTTTGGTTCGGGGAGAGAGGAATCGCACACCCCAGAAGCGTCCCACTCCCCTCTCAAATATTTTCAGCTCTGCTGCGACTAGTTAAGAACTTATCTTCAGTAGTGTAGGATATCTTAAAGTGGTGGATTGCTACCCTACCTTTTAACTAAGCTGCATATTCTATTTCTGGACAGCAAAGTGATCAGTAACACTTTTAAATTCAACGACTTGGCCAAGGGTACTTCTTCTCAACACGAAATAAATTCAGAAGCTTGCTAGCGTTAGCAGAGATTTTGCCTTGGCATCTCTACTAAACTGATACGCTGCTTCGTACAGAATAAAATCCGCTTAAATTAGTGTTGTACTTTGCTCACTTTCTTATTTCCATCACTGCTGAAAGGCAACACTATTGTTGCCATACCGTTTCTATCAAACATATCAACAAAATAAAAATGACGCAGAGTTTCACTAACACGTTTCAGTGACATAGTCTACCTAACCTTTGTGGGTTGGAATTAAATTGGAAGCTACATTGGCCTCGTAGCCTCGAGAAATGCACTTCTTGTTTTGCTATTTTGGCAGAGATAATTTCCAACTGGAAGGAACACAAAAACTGTTGAGGGTATTGCCCACCTACGCTCCCCTGTAGCGTCACCACTACTTTGGTGTCTTCATGGGGGAGTTAAAGTTAGGAATGATGTAATACTGGAGGGGGTTAGGACAATGACGAGGGAGGGAAGAAGTGTGGAAAACTGCCAATTTTTTTGCGACGTATACTTGAACGTTCACAAATCAGTAGCGCTATTGTTGCTGGCATTTTTCTCTTGAAGTATCTCGGTGAAAATATTTGCAAACCTATGCTTCATGTTGCAAATAGCCATGAAGCCATTAGCTCAGTCACCGTGTCGATGGATGGCCTTGTAGCACGCCCTGTCCGAAGAAGAACTGCCCAAAACGCAACATTATTTGCGCGTGCAGCGTTTGTCAGTAGCACATTTGTAATATTCTTAGGGCACCACTTATTATGGGATCTTGGCAATAAAGCAATAGGTTCCATACAGGAATGACAATCGGACACATACAGTAACGGGAGGGGGGGGCCCCGCCAGTTAACACATAAATGCAGGTCTGCTACTATCCTTTATCATCTTTATGTACGTCTTGCGCAAACAATATTCACAAGTTGGAGAACACCCTAAGGAGCAAGAAACAGGACTATCAAAATTGGAAGGTGTAGTCAACTCATTCACAAAGGTAAATGAAGAAGCACAGACGCCGCCTATACAATTCCCAAAAAAAAGGGGAGAGGCATGCATGAAGAAACAAAAGGGAAACTGAAAAAATTTTTGGATGAATTTTCTTTTATCTTTAAAGCTACATTGCTACTTTCGTCCAGTAGTGAATCGCCCGTTTGGTCGCCGGAAACCTTGCAGATGTTTCCTGACCTAAATTTTAGTACCCCGTCCCCCCCGACAGAAAAATGAGTATCTGTGGTAAAAAAAAAAAAAAAAAAAAGAATTCAAATATCTAGCCAAAGCAGATTTCTTCCCCATCACTTTCCAAGAAGACATTTTTTTAAGGAGGAGAGAATTCTTATATTGGGCCTTGCATATAAATACAGAAAGACTTGACGAGGCATGAAAATAGTCCACCAGCATAATTTGTCCGAAAAGAAATGTACACAAAGAATGCAATCTTAGTAATTTATTCAATCATCAATTTACACGGTCGTTCATGTAAATAACCAATACATAACTTGATCTGTAGATCTTTGACAAAATGTGGATCTTGCATTTCAACTATTTATGTGGCTGAAAATGAACGGTTGGCAAAAGCCTTTAACTCCAGTTCGTATTAGCTCTAATCCATGGAGTTTATGGGCAAAAATCTTTTTTCTGACTAACTTTTTTAATATAAGAATAACTATACAACTTCTGGGAACTGATATGTAGAAAAATCCCTTAAAAAACAAATTTTTCACATATTATTTCAATGCCATAAACTTGCAAAAACCACAAATTGCATTTTTGTCTTGCGTTCAAATCGAGAGACATGATTACATTAGTTGATTTAACAATATGCAACATTAACACATGTTGCACAGGTTGCCCTTATCACGAAGCTCACTCTTTCCAATACAAATGAGAGAATCTACTGCAACCTTTTTTATCTTTGTTCAGTGAATAGGACGTTCAGGTTGCTTATCGGTCTATAATACAAACAGATGAAATACTTCTGTACTTAGGTTCAATTAGTCAAAACTTGCTTAATCTTCACGCCGTCTGAAAAGTCCAATCTACAAAGTTTACAATACAGTTTATATAACTTTCTCGTTTCTATCTTTTAGGGAATGTTATGTTTAAAGGTCTATCCCGTATAATAACACAATATAACTTCTTGGAATTTACACATTAATATATAACCAGAAGTACACATCATAACTATAAAGGAACAAGGCTGAACCTTTTATTTTTAATAATATAATGCATTAAATCAATACATTGCAATGCTCTGTACAGTAGAATAACACAAAGAAAACAAGGAACAAACAAATAAGAAGCTACACATTACTTAGACACAATCATTGACACTAATCATAGTTTAACAACCACATCATTATATATGCAGACATGGTTTTGTCTTGCTGTACAGCAAAAGATGAGATCTGACTGAACAGTCGTCTACATCGAGTTATGGCGTAAGTTTCCAGTTTTCTCAGGCACATGGCTTTTCTCTGCGCGACGAATATTATTAAAAGAATGGCATACAACAACGTAATGCCTTTTTCTGTTATGGGTGATTTGCTCAGCTCAGCTTCATTGGCATTACTCGTACATTTTGCATAAATTGACAAAACATTTAATACCCAATTTTGAACAGGTATGAAAACCCCTCGCCAATGTTACACGTAGAAAGAAACAAACGTGCTGTACACTGAAATTCTTTTTTTAAAGGTACAGTATTATTGCCCGTGTACAAAGCCAACAAAGCAACATGATATTATTAATTATAATGTTTATGCGAACCTAAGAAACACCTTAATTTATAAAGTCAAATCTTCAGCGACGGCAGTTGCTGCACATTCTCAACAGTATGATTTTTAGGTTCGAAAAGGAGGAAATCGGCTGAAAGGCGACAAAATCCCTGAATCGCACAAAAAATACCAAATCACATTATTTTCGTTATTTGCGATACAGTAATGTTTCCATAGCAGTGCCACATATTTAGTTTAATTTCAGAACAACAGCACGTTCAGGACTTCAGTTTCAGCTAACACTTGCATAAACTCGGTGTGATTTAGACAACGGTTCACTCAAAACTCACTTAAAGACGGACTGTGGCAAATAAGAAACTATCGTACAAAGGCTGCAGACTAAAAATTAAAAATGAATTATGGTTAAGTGATTATGTTAATGACGATTGAGCCAGACAGAACCGCCCAACAAACAGACGTAACTTTCTACAAAGCAGTGATAACGATCAAGTATGTAACAGGCAAAACACAAATTTACAAACCCCTACTAAAAGTATGGAATATGGGATTATTGATGGTTTATTGTATGATGGAGTTTCGACACAAAGTGAAATAAGTGTACTGAAATAAATCTACAGATGCGAGATTGTTATGAAATAAGAGAAAGAAATTCAAGTTTCCACTGAAAAGAATTCAAAAAAATAATACCCAACGTAACAAACGTACTTGACGACTAGAACACATAATTTGCCGAACGCCGACATCTCGGTACCTTGGTTTTTTTTTTTTTTTACCACAAAATGAGGCAGCCTAAATATTGACATTTCACACAAGTTTTTTTGCTGTCTTTTGTACATGAAATTAATTTCCGGAAAATACAATTCTGCCCAAATTTACTGGTTCCACGCCTGTTTTCATTTTATTGTTATTTTTTTAACCTTAATTCCCATGTTGTCAAGTAATTCTGGTTCAGCACAGTCGCTCGGTGGCATCTAAGTCAAAGTTGTTGGTAAAGGCCGTTAAATATTTTCTCAAGCTCAACACAAAGTTTTTTTGGGGGGGGGGGGGGGGGGGAGAGAGAGGGTAACAGTGACCAAAATTATCAAATCTCAACCTGCAAACCAATATTGTCCCTGCATGATTTTTTTGTATATAATTTATGAAGTCAACGATTTCCTACGTCAATATGTGAAAATGATCAGTATTAGGCCCTAATCACTGTAAAACAAGCCAACCTTTAACCATTTGTAGCAACCTTGGACCGTTTTTTTAAGTGAGAAAAAATATCTGCCCAGATCTTTTTTGTGATGAAGGTTCAACAACCTCCGTTTTTAAGTGGCCTTAAACTTTCAGTGGCTATGGTTGGACAAGGCATGAAGCATTCTTTTCACCACATTACATAGATGACGACGGAACGATTTTTTTGAAGTCCCATTTGTTGAAGTCCCTGTTTTTGAAGTACCTTGGTTGGCGGTGGATTTGATCCAGAGTTCATTTGGCTTGGAACAACCACTCTGCAGTCATTTGGAAGCAATGGTGAAAATGAATCATGTTTACTAAACAACAAAACCTAATGACGGTAACGCTTAATTGATAGAAGGAATTTACCACATAATTCTACTCTTATTTGCATCTCGTTGTTCGGGGTCCCTGCACTCACAACATTCGTGGTTACTTTTTCCTTCTATTTGGTGGCACGCTCTGAAAGTAGTCTCTTGAGGAAGTTTTACTAACCACCTGATTGTGCACGTACCACTTGTACGTGAAAAAATATTTTATCAAAATTTAGCTGTCATATTTGTAATATTTACTTATTCTGGGTGGGCAGGCAACAACAAAGTTTCCCAACAATAATCGCAGAGCAGTAAAGTAAATCTAGAGCGAAAGACTAAATTACCCTAGTTTTGGTCAGCGCAATATAAAATTCAAACCTGTTGCAGGTTAGAACAGCCTTTCTTACTACGTCATACTGATAATAATACTTCATCATACCTCGTATTATGTCGTGAGAACAAGTGACCAACAACCAAGTATTTCTTTTAAAAAGTATGATGTGCACGGATACCAAAAAAAAAAAAAAAGAACGAATGCCATTTTAAGGAACCAACAAATTTAGAGCAAACTTAAACAAGCTTTTACTACAGTCTCATGCAAAATAAACAAAGACAAACCAGAAAAGGTTTTATATATTAATTTGGATTCCGCTGAATACTTTATATTCTTATGGTAAAACACTAAATTTAAAGTTACGCTTAAAATCTTGTGTGATGTCAACATGCAGCTGCCTCAAAGCTGTTGTTATACTCTTGATATTTTATGTGGCAATGTTGTAGTAGTCTAATCCGTGAATAACTCCTTGTCATCAGTAGGTTAACGTGTCTCAAACAACACCCGTTTTAAGTCCATTATTCAACCTGGACATGTAGGAAAAATGGTTCATAGGAATAAATTGTACTGCAGGCACTCATACCGCACCCCTTGCACTTAATTCATCCACTTTCGACAATTGACTGCACCACACAGGCAGGGAATTTTATGTTGGTCATCTTCGATGTCAAATTTGTAATCGTAAGACAACTGCAATGAAAAAAAGACAAACCATTACACCACACAAGTAAAATAAAATGATTCTCAGGCACCGTAACATCGTTTCTTTCCCCATTTTCCATAAACAAAATTCATGTTGACTACACGTTGTCAAGTTCATCTTTTTAAAATGATAATTTTGCATTTTAGCTGTGATACATAAGCTTCCACTTACCCTCGCCAGTAGGGTGCACAGACCACCGAGAGGGCAGGGGTAACTATAGTAGTAAAAGGGTACGCTGAGGGTTTTTTTTCTTCTAGGCACTTTTTTTTTTTTGCTCGTCAGTCTTTCTTTTTTACCCTTTTTCAGCTTGTCTCTCTTTTTTCCCCTTTTTTCAGCTTGTCTCTCTTTTTTACCCTTCTATGCCCCTTTCTGTCCCTTTCCTAGCTTTCTTAGGCCTCTAGACCCATTTTAGGCTTCTAGGCCCTTTCTCAGGTTGCAGCATTGGGGTGTATCGGTTCAGAAAACCAAAATGGGACAGATTTTTTTTTTTTTTACAAAAAAAGGGCATTTTTTCCCGAAAAGGGCAGGGGCAACACCCCATTCCCCCTTCCCCAGTGTGTATGCCACTGACCCTCGCAGACTATTACAAGTATAAGGATTTGCAGCCCAGGGGTGGAAAAAGTACTTCTTAATGGTCTAAGTTTCCCACCCACGACAAATTCACGAAAAACGTTCCAAAATTCCACAAACTTTCCCTATGTTAACCAGCCAAATTTTAGAGAATTTCCACAGTAGACTAAAATTTCCCACAAATCTCGGTCTATCGTTAGGACCATTTCTGCACCCATGTTGCAACCTACATTCTGATTAGTGCATTAGTTACGATACAAATTATACAACTGGAAGTATGCTAACAAGGCAGCCCGAAAAAAATTCAAGCTTGCTTATGCAATGCTTTCTTCTGCAACATTTCCTTCCCTGTGCAGGAGGTATGTAAAAGGTGATAGGTGCTACCACGGTGCGCTCCACAAGCTCATGCAAACGCTTCACTTCCACATGAACACGTAAGCAGCAGCTAAAACTATCATATTCCTACTACCAACATAAATGGTCACAACAGTTTTTTTGCCCGTGTCATACTAGTTAGAAATGCTCCCCCCTGAAAATTTGTCTTCGTAGCACCACACATTTAAAAATGCATCTGACAAAATCGTAGCTTACTGTGCACATTTGAGGTACAGTGGTGGTATTGATCCCCCCCCCCCCCATACTTTTTAGAATAGAATAAAATGTGGCGGCACCAAACCCATGTTCAAATAAAATTAAAACTAATAAGTTACGTACACAAACATGCATTTCCAGCAAGGTACAATGCTACTAGAGTCCATTTTTACTGAAGTTCATTTAAACTCTTTCTTACTGCTACACTAAATCAATTGGCAAAAAAAAAACAAGAAACTACTGACTGAACTACTGATTGCCTTGAAAAAAAGGGAGTGAATTGGAATTTACGTTGTATTTTCTTTTGTGTTCCATATTTTCAATATACAACTCAAATCCCTAAACATTCACTACCACTTTCTTTAAAGCATTTTCGTTGGTTATATTAATGACTGAAGAGGAAATAATGAAACAAAAATACTTACCTCTTCACCTCGGGATAATCTACGGTTAGCAAAAATTATAATTCTATTGTCACGATCGATTTGCACAACTTCAGCGACACAGTTAGGGTTGCATGAATGGTTGATGTACCGGGCCAGCCCACCACACAAAGTAGCATCGATAACGCGACCATCATCCACACGAAACATGTAGATGCCACGATTCTAAAAGCCAAGTGAAAATATATACGTCATTTGCAATAACAAAACAAAGATCAACGCACTGTTTAAGGATGTCACATAATAAACATTAAGAAATATATTTATTTAAAATGAAATACTACAGTAAGAGGAGAACCATAATTCTAAAAAAAGCAATCTTACCTGGGCTTCATACATTCGTTCCCTGGTCTCTGCGACTTCGTTGCGAATAAGCTGGCCAATGTACTCAATGACCATCGTGTGTTTTTCCAAGTCACGAGCAGCGTACAATCCCAAACCCTACAAAAGCATCAAATTACGTTTCAAACAATTTATTAATATGCATGAATAGAGCCCGACGAAACGTTCACTGAAAACATGATTTCATGAATTGAGCTTGTCCAAGTTACCTGGATTCGGGATCGAGCCAAATAGACGTTATTCCTCCATTCGGTCTTCATGCGACGATACTGGGAAGATTTGGAGTGAACAAACTGTTTCGTGTATGGGCAAGCAACTTCTAGGCCAGTTATTGTGGTTTGAAAGGAAGATCGCGAGGAACTGCTAGTATGCAGCGTGTGGGGCCTAAAAAGGAAATACAAATTGGAACATGAAAAAATTTCTTTGGTTCTCAAGACAGGTTAAGGTCGCCATTTTTATTTTGCGATCTATGTTGAAAGAAATGGTTTTATCGATACTTTCATCAAAAACGGAATTTTAATCCTAAAATTAGTCTTTACTTATTCTAAAATACTCACTTTATCATGTTTGTTATTTTACCCCTAAAATTGGCCTTTGTCCAAAATCTCAAATAAAATTGTCTCTTACCATCTGCACTTCATCCCGCCACGTGGTACCTTCGTGCCGTTAGGCCCATTTTTTTTGTTTACTAGTATCTTTTGGTACGACTAGTGGGGAGGGGATGCTTAGTGCATTCGTTGCACAAGCTAAGGCCACGGTGACACGAAATTCACCAGTTGTGTGCTATGAAAAGTTGCGAGAGATCCATGCCATCGGTTTTTCCCAAATCTGGAAGATTGCTTTGCACACACTAGGATGGAGCCTCCAGTATGTCGGCGGGCTTGACGCTGTCTGGACAGTTGATCCGCCAATACGTTCAATTTTCACTGAACGTGCCTTGGGATGAGTGTGATATTGAAGTCCTGGCAGACCTATCAATTTTTTTTTTTCACACAGACATATCAATGATAAACCAACAACAAATTTTGAAGGTCCACTTGGGTTACATTTTAGTTTTTACTAAACAATTAAAAAAAAACTGTGTGAGCTACTGGCTTCCATTAACACCAATGGATGGCTCTCGAAAAACAATTTGAATGGTGTATTCAAACTTCAAAATCGGACAACTTACGGACTTGAATACAAATGTAAGACGATGATGGAGTTTTGATGGAACAAATTCGAAAAGAAATATACTGTCTTTGTATTCGGACCAATACAGTATTAAAAAAAAAAAATCAAATAATTTACTTACCGCTTGAAGTGTGTGCGAAGTTTAGGTTCAGAACGTGCACATCCAGTCGGGTTGATAGCAAGTGGCAGCTCAAGAAGGGGCGATCTACCATACTTGAAATTGTAGTCATTGAGCGTTTCAACGCCGGGAAGCTGACACAAAAGTTAATTCAATAAACTTTCTAACGATTTCACTAAACAGTAGAATACATACAACTGGTCCCTTAGGTCCAACATATACTTACTGATTCCAAGACACGCAGCACGGATGGTTCCGTCAGTCCAAACAGATCTTCTCCAGTAATAAACGCTGAAAACACTTTAATAGTTTTGGCTTCTTTGCGCATCTTTTCAATGGGTTCCAAAACTTGTTGCCAAACACCTAAAAAGTAGAATACTCAAGTTATTTAAACGTGATATGGGAATCTATATAAATTCAAGTAGCCGATATAAATTTCAAAAGAAAATCAAAATAGAACTATTGCAACCCAGACTGTTCCTGTACGCACATTACTTACAGCAAAAGTCGATAGCCTATCTAGCGTTGCTTACAGATATGGCACATTTACAACGTTTGCGATCTTTTTTCAGCGGAAGCAGAAATAACACTTACCCTTTGCAGTTGTATCACTCAACACAATGTCTTCATGTCCAGGCTCTTTCACTTGAATCTTAAATTCTGGTTTGCCGTCTTTATCATGAATGCTGCAATGATACTGGCATCTTTTGCCCAGCATCCGCATGCTCCAATACATTCGAGTAATCTTGTAACCAACCTGAACAAACAAAGTAATGAACAGTAAGTTCAATAGTTTTGTCAGGCAACCATCAATGCACTGACTAGGACTGTGCGACAGTTGAATATTTCGAGTTTTGAGGTTCGGTGAGTTTAACTCGAAACGCGATACTCTACCCAAAACTTGACTGAAATTCGACTCGACATAAAACAATTGAGCTCGTACACAGCTCTAATAGAAACAAGGCAAGCAGAGAGGATTGGTGGATATTTGGCACTGAAGTGTCATTTAATAACGTTAATTTCTTTGAAGTTTAACCAGAGTAAAAAAAAATTGTCGTACCGGAAAGATACAATTAGCTGTATGAAAGGCCTGTAACTGATGAGGTAAAAGCTGTCCAATGTTCAGAAAGATCAGGCTGCCAACTCGAAGAAGGAATTTCTGGTCACCTTGATGCATAATGCTGGAAATAAAAAATGAACAAATAATCTACTGAATAACATTAACACTAATTAAACCGTCAATTACAGACTTGCGCAAACATCTAAGGAAAAAAACAAAAAAAAAAAAAAACAAACAAGAAATTATAAGACCATGAAAAAAAAAGAATTAAAAAGAAAGTCACAAAACATACCAGGCAACTTGACGAGTTTCTTCCCGATTTATGTAAACACGGCGGAAGACTGATAGACTAGTCAGCTCATTCTCTTTCATTTCTGGTGTAAGCAACTTTGGAATATGTACTGGGCACATCATAGTCTGCAGAGGAAAAAAAAATTATCTTGAGGTCTGGTAAACAAATTATTTTATCAAAATTATGGTACTGGCTAAAATACTGTGATTAAATTCTCAACCATTACTCACAGTGGTAATTGTGTTATTTTTAAATCTTTACAATAAGGTTGGGACGGTAGAAGGGTCAATCAGCATCCAGCCTGTAGAAATAAAATCTAACCAAAATGGTCTAGGGTGAGTGGTTGAAATGGACTGGTTGAGCGTGTTCAGCGCGAGTTTACGAAGAGTATAGCTGGCCTTCCTGACACTAGTTATGGGGAGCGTCTTACAAGGACGGATCTTGAGCTGTTGGAATTGCGAAGAATGAGATTCGACCTAATTCTGACTTATAAAATTCTTCGTGGACTTATTTCCGTCGATCTGCCATTTTTTGACCTCGTGCCTAATCAAATTTGCACTCAGCGCCATAGTTGGAAACTTACTGTTCCCAAGTCGCACTTGGATTGCCGGCGAAATTTTTTTTCGGTTAGGGTTGTCCCAATCTGGAATGCCCTGGGCGAGGAGACAGTAAGCGTGAGCTCTGTGTCCGGGTTTCGAAGACTGTTACATGCCGAAAGCTTAGATACGTTCCTGAAACGACCAACCGGGAGTACTGCATAAAACCATCAAAACCATAAACGTGTTGAAACCTTTCCTCCACAGGATCAGTACTAGAGGCCCAAAGCCCTTCTGTTATCTTTCCACTAACTGTGGTAAATTGGTTATTATAATTATACAATTTTTAGCACCGTTTATACTTTTTATTGTACAGCATCATTTTGGGACTTTTAACACTTTTAATTTTTTTTAAGTGATGACAAATCCCATTATCTGGGTGCTTTAGTTTTTAGTATTCACTAACATACAAATTTTAGCACTGTTTATACTTTTTATTGTACAGCATCATTTTGGGCCTTTTAACACTTTTCACACCCCTCCCATGTCCTGCACGTTTGGCGATGCCATCGGGGGCCTTGAGTCCCTGGCAGGTCTAACCTTGGTGGTAAGGCATTCGTGTCCCCAAATCTCTTACCATCATCATTCCTTGGCCTTATTATGTTCAATGTATTTACATGTAATTGTGGCTGGCTGTTAGTGACTCCCCAGTCCTTGCCAGACCCGTTGCTATCGCAACAAATTTTTTTATTTTTATTCTTTATTAAATGGTTGAAATGGGAGGGTGGTTTTGGTGACTGGTTTGAAAACGTGATCAGTACATTTTCTTTAAAACGAACTAATAACATTTGATTTTTCCTTTAAGAATTTTAATCTTTTAATAAACAATTTAAGTTTTTTTTTTTCCCGCTCGCCAATGGTCCAACCTCCAAAGTTGAAAGCGATTTTTCTTCAGATGATCTTTACTTTTAGACAGTTTCTTCACTTGAAACCAGTAACTGATAAAAAAAATAATTTTTGCTTTCTGAGCTATGAATTGTGTTGTGCTTCAGTGAAGCTTACAACTCACTGATCATAGAACAAATCTTGCAGATGCCCCAATTTAAAATGGAGGTAATAAATGGAGGTAAATGAAGCTTCACCATTCGTGACCGAACGATCTGCAAATGACCTGTTGAGTACTGAGAAAAATTTATAAATTTTTCGTTTGGAGTCCTCTTTGTCCATGAATACCACACCTCAGTCATAGTTGCTAACGCTGGACTGCAAATACCGATGCTCTTACCTTGATTATGACATGTACTGTTTAAGGTATTCCAGGATGACTTGCAGTTTGTGCACGATACTCATTCTGCGCTGCTGTGGAAAAGTTAATGTTATGACACACCAGCAGCACATGTAAAGGAAATGGGGGGAGGTGAGGGAGGGGAGAGAGAGAGCAGAGAGAAACACTAGTGAAAATACTAAGTTATATCTTTGAATGCAGATTACACACAAAAGGAACTAAACTATTTTGCTACTTGACAACATGATCTTTCAGCCTATTACCGTACCTTATCCTTGAAAAACATGCATTTTTCCTTGAAAGCACAGCCAAAGTGGTAGATGTTCGGGCAACGTATCTTGAAGCAGCCAAGCGTAGCTCCCTTTGCATGACATGAAACGCATTCAAGAAGTGTGCCACGCTTGAGGGCTACCTCCACATTCATCAGTGCACCATTAACGGTCTCGTACACTTCTGCCGACCAAAGGGCACAGTTGAGGTGCACCCACTTATCCACATCCATGTTTAACAACCTACAAGCAAACGGAGAAAAATGAGTTTTTTTTTTAGGTTTAATCTAGCAAATTGAACATGTGAATATGATTTACAGTGATTTTGTTTATTTAAGAAAATCTTCTTTCAAACTTAACAAGTCGTACTCACCTCATTCTCTGTTTCTCTTACAGAAACAGAGAACAAGGTGAATAGGACTTGTAAGTTTGAGACAAGCTTTTCTTAAATACACAAGATTGTTTTAAATCAAACAACGATAAAGGAAACTAAAAGTCCAACAGCAAAACCGGAATTTTAACACTGTTTAAAATTAGTTTTTACTATCCTAAAATACTTACCTTCAGTAATATATGCTAAAATACCAATTTTCAACAAATGACTGATGTAAGACAAGTGGAGTAGTTTATAGGCCGAAGGGGAAGACCTCGTAGTGGTAGGTCTGGCTCTGGGAGACAAATCTGAAGAAACAGAATATTGCTGGGTGGGGACTGAGATGGTTAGGTATGTGTCATCCAGGCTTATCGAGGTCTGTCTGAGTGACTCTCGAACGGAGTCTCCATCTTGAAATGCTCATTCCAGATATAATTGTTGCAGAATATCAGATGAGTACCATCATTTATTTTGGTAGTACCCTTACCGGGCTGTAGAATCAAGGCATGTTAGTGCATCTGGGGGAGTCTCAGAGTGTGCCCTTTATTTGTTTTTTGATGGTTTGCCGTTTAGTCTGCAACAAAGGGGCCTCTTCCTGATTTTGGAGCCCCTTCCCCCCATTCAACGAAATGGTTTGCCATTTCTTCTGCCAGCAAAGGGTCCTCTTCCTGAATTTGGAGTCCTCCCACCCCCCCTCAATTAAGTGCTGAAAGACTTTCGAAAGAGGGAGTGTACCGGTGCCAAACGATGGAGAGCACAAATGATTCATTGTTGTTGCCATTGTACATAATTCTAAAGAAGACAAGCACAAAATTGAACCTCTTAAGGGATAGACATCCTTTTCGCTCGTCATAGTAACAAACTACACACACTACCATTGTAATCTACTGTGGGTCCTACATGCACTATTGCGGTAGAACCTCGATCATCCGAATTCTAATTATCTATACATCTTGGAATCGAACGACGATTCTCCACAAAATTTCATAAATTTGACGGTTTTCAGAGAAAACTGAGAAATCGAGTTCTTGAACCATTATGACCCCAAATCTTTTAATTCCCTCGTTGTAATTCTTGTTGTTATTCTCCAACACAAAATTCCACTCGGAATTCAAAGGTAATCGAGGTTCTACTGGAACATATAATAATCACTTTAAAAAAAATTAAATGAAAAGAGTTACCTGGCAGGCCCGTTGGTGTTTCCATCACCACTTTCATGGCAGAGCACACATGCACGATTATCTGAAGGCAACTTTGAAGGGCGTATACAAATTCCAAGGCGTACCATAATCTAACAAAACAAACAAAAAAAAAAGGAATTTAAAAGATTAAATTAGTTTTTACTTATCCTAAAATACTTATTGTTTATTTAATGTTCTATGGCCAAACCAATAAAATTAAAGGCTTCCTTAGCTCCCCACCAGGTGACGTCCCTGCTCACATCTCAGCAAGCATTACCACCAATCCCTCACTTTTGTTTGGTGAACAATTCAGTTTGGCGAGAGCGAGGATGGCGGTTAGGTTTACCTTAATGGAAAGTATTTTAGGATAAGTAAAAACTAATTTTATCTTTAAAATTCTGTTTTCACTTTCCTCCAAAAATACTTACCTTCAGGTACTGACTGACTTCATTCAACAGGATGAGGGTCGAGCCAAACCTGGAGCTATCTGCACAGATGATGCCTGTAATCTCTTCTACCCATCTGATGCAAAGCATCACTAGACTTCCTCGGCAGTCAGGTCACATTACTTCTTGCCAACGCAGCTGCTAGCCCCAACAAATTCTCTCAAGTATGCACATCCACCAGCCTAACTGACATGACTCACATGATGGCAGATAAAGGTGTTTCTGTTTGTGCCACGAACTAGCTGCCACAATCTTTCGAGAGCCACCCTCGAGTCAAAAATCCAAGTGAACCAACGTTAAAATTTTGTCATTTGTCATTATGTGGCCAGAATTAGAACTTGAGTATTCAAATTACATGTTGACTGCTGTAACCGCTTAGCTACCGTGACATTACCCTTGAGCTGCATGCTAGTACTAAGGAGGGAGGGTTCATATGGTCGGGGCCGGCCCCATAGTCTCTCCTGATCAGCTCACACATCTACGTTGGAAATTTTGTGACGTCTTCGTGGGTGCGTTACAGTCCTTGTAAATGTTGGGGGAATAGGGGTACCAGGTCCACCACACTAGGACCATTTTTCCCAGAAGACCCGAGGGTTTTTTTTTTGTAGTAACCCAGGTAAAACCACAAGGCACGGATCTGGCACTTTACAAGCTTCCCATTAAGGGGATTCCACCGCCGGGCCGAGAGTGTTGGGCCGGGCCGAGAGTGTCGACTGAACTCCGGTTCCTCACACAATCTTGGGTGGGAACATGAGGATGATGATACTAGTCCTTCGCAAGTGGATACGACCATTCTCTCTATTGAACACAGCCAATTCGCTCTGCTGGGCTGCGGATGCCAAAGCCACCAGGAAAACTGCTGTAGTAACTTTTATGTCAACCCTTTAAAGTCAAATGAAGGTGCACATTCCAATTCCCGATCGTGAATTGGTCAAAGCAAGGAATTAACAGAAGGAAAAGAAAAAGCTTACAACTCCGTCCAGCCTCTTTCTGACGACGTGGTTAATGTGTAGCAAACTCCAAGACTAACCCTGTCTACTTAACAATCCATGTGGTTGCCATGAACCAGTAACAAAACACCACCACATACATTCCTGCTCCCCCTTCCATCAGTTTAGCCACGTATCTAAACCTTAAGGACATAATTCTTATAAAAATACTTTGTTGTGCAGCATGAAAGTTGGAAACTGATCGGCATGTCAAGAGACTAAACTATCCAAATAACGTAACTATAAAAACGTCAGGTTAAATGTTCTTTCTTAAGCCGAAGAACTTCGTCACAGTCTCCAATATATCTGGTGTGATCACGGGACAACTTTACTTGCCAAACCTCAGTATCCACACTGGAAGTCGCTTGCAGGCCATAGTTTAAATGCAAACTGAATTACTTCTATTTGCCGTCATCTCTGAAGAGTGCCACAGATGTGGTGAAAGCATCATTAAAAGGATCCGTCCAGAAGACGTGAGACGTTTCTAACGAGTAAGACACGAAAAGCTAGTAAGACTCGTACGAACATAGCCTGTCCCTTACGGACTACTGCAACACAGGTCCAAAAATTAAAAAAAATTTCACCAATGAGAAATTTGCTTACGTTACTCTGAAGCAGAAGTCATTAACAGTTTCTCTATACTTGAGACATTCTGACCAAATAAGAGACCAACGAAGCGTTCTGGTTCCATCAGGTCTCATTCTTCGTCAAAAATGGTGGTCTGAAATCCAAATCCAAATCTCATTTCGATGGGAAACTTACAGCGGATTTTTTTCAAGCTGACGACGCTAACAAAAACCCAGACGATGAAATGCCGTCACTCTCAGAATTGTCGCTGTCTACAGAATCCTCTACATTATCCCTTTCCGGTATTGGAGATGTGATCACGGAAGTGCAAAAATCCAACGAAGCATCAGTAAACTCAGAAATGTATGTCTTAGAAGCTGACTATCCCAAACTGTTACCACAAAGATCGATTCCAAATTCGATACTCTCGAAAAAAGTTTATTATAATTGGCTTCCTCCTTTTCCTAGCTGGAAACATCGGTTAAAATCAACGCTTTGCGGCTGCTCCTCCTGCCATCTACTGGCGTGCTCAGCTATCGAATCTAGGTCACGACTGCTAGAAAAGAGGATGAATGACTCACGGGAAAGAGGCAAACCGTAAAGAGATTCTAATGCAGATACAAATCTGAACAAAAACATTGAAAAAGGACAAACAGCAGTAAGAAAGAAAATTACGACAAGAAAGAGACGAATGTAAAAACAGTATTGACAATTGTGGTGATTAGAAAAAAATGCACGATCATAAAACTCCAACTAGTAATTCGCTATCAATAAAGGATGAGCGTTCACCACATTCGCATCTGAGACAGCAAGAGTTTGGTTGCCACTCAACACCGGCACCACCACGTCGGACTGATGGTAAGACTGTTCGTCTTTTTATTTTGTAACACTGCTTGGTTTTCTTCTTTAATAATACACTGAAATACACTAATAGATTTTCTAAGGACTTCACACTGGTGTCAGTTATGCCTTGACTACTAAAGCTTTACTACAAATGTCACATTGGCATGGCACCAACAACAGACGATGTAGAAAACGGGGTTAATTGGTGAAGCACGAGGTAAAGCAGTTCGCTTATCACCCGAATTGGCGTTCCCAACTGGCTATCAGCACAATGGTGGCCGCCATCTTGGCTTCAGCAGCATTCCGTTCAGCGAATTCGTCCCGCACAATGTCACAAATGATGACATGAAAATTCTTACGGAAAGCTTGCAACTCACCCAAAAACGGGGTTTTACCCCTAAAAATAGTTTTTACTTAGCCTAAAAT
>JAHWFP010197262.1:177-16010 GCA_023313725.1 Lithobius niger
TACTTTCAACGTCCTCGTTAATTGGCGGAGCAAAGCAAGCGTAGCGTATTCTATAACAGACACCAAAGTGCAAAATGTATGTTGGTTACACTTTTGTAGTCTGGGTGGAACCCAAACGAAAGGTCGGATTGGAATGAAATTTTGTACATCACAATATTGCTGAGCTAGAATTGGCACACATCGACAAATTATTATGGAAGAAATTACAAATTTTCGAATTTATTCGTAACACTCACTATGGTAATTTTGAATCCTGAACAGTTAATCCTACAGCTATTAAGCATTAAAATCGTGCACATCGAACTAAAAGTATGAAATTTGGTACATACAAGTCATTCTTGGCAGTACTACTCGAACCAGCCATTGAACCCCTGTGAAACACCCCCAAGGGGCCCCAGCACCCCCAGGGTCCCCCTTTTATACCTGCGCCCCTCGGAACCCCTCTTTGAGGCTTAATCCACAAATTCTTGCAGATCGAGCTAAAAGCAAGAAATTTCGTACACAAGTGATTGTTAGCAGTACAAATCGAACCTGCCAAGGAATTTCCATGAATACGCCAAGGGTCCCCCCCCAGTGTCTCCTCCCCCGTGCCCCTCCCTGAGGCTTGACCAACAAATTCTTACATACTGAGCTAAAAGCATGAAGTTTCATACACACGTCATTGTCAGCAGTACAAATATAACCAACAATGAACTACCATGAAAAGGCCCCACACCCATGTCCCCTCCCTGAGGCTTGACCAACAAACTCTTTCAGATAGAACTTAAAAGCATGAAATTTGGTAAACAAGTCATTCTTAGCAGCACAAATCAAATCAGCCAAAGAGCCCCATGAAATATCCTAAAGGATCACCTAAAGGATCCCCTTGCCCCGTCCCCCGATGCCTGACCAACAAATTCTTGCAGATAAGAGCTGAAGGCATAAGTTTCTTACACAAGCTAGTGTTAGCAGTACATACCGAACCAGCCGTGGAACCCCATGAAGTACCTCCCAAGGCCCCTAGCATACCCCCCCCCCCCTTCCCTCTGATCTCTCCCTGACGCTTGACCAATAAATTCTTGCGATCGAGAAGAAGGAAATTTGGTAATAAAGTCACTAGAGCAGCACCCCGTATATGGCCGATTTTTCTATATCATTGTTGTGATTTTCCGTTTGCATGAAAATACTGTAGGAGATTCCCACTGCGGTTGTCAATAGAATGTGGATAATCGAGATTCCCACTGCTGACATTCACACACACATGTGATTTCCCGTTAGCAGTCGCCCAAAGCTTTTATTAGGGTTTAAGAGACATAGAGGTCTAGATCCCGTTTGCATGAAAATAGTGTGAATGGAAAAAAACGTGACGTCATCAGTACTGGGCCTCTTTGTTGAAAACATGATTCGAATCATTACTTATACAGACGATTCCGTTTGACATCCATACAAACAAATAAAAGCATTAAGATTATCGAGATTCCCACTGCGGACGTCAATAGAATTAGGAGTGGGAATCTTGTTAATCTGGCGACACAAACAAACAAATACTACGATCTTAGTTATATAGATTGTCCCAATATGGCGACCGAACTGGCGTGCACACTATCGACGGTAATCCAAAATGTGAAACCTCACATCGCCGCAGCATCACGAAGGAACCACACTAAATCGAAAGAGTAAAAAAAGTCAATTACTTACTTGTCATCGGAACTGCTACAAAATATACCCGTCTTTAACGGATTCCACTTCACTTGGAATGCCTTGGCTGTATGGCCTGAAATATTAAAACCAATATGCGAGTTGCAGCGTTGAAAATCAGAGATTGCTACCTAGTATACTGTGTATTTATTTCGTTGTAAGTAAAATTTAACCTAATTATTAGGTTAAAATCTATACCGCATATTTGTGACGCTGAGTACAATGGGGTATACATAAGGATACATGGAATTACAAACCAAAATATGGACGAAACTAGAGTAAATAAAGGGTAAAGAAAATAAAGGTACGCTACGCAGGGTACAAAAATACCTAAGGGTACAAAAGGATCCAAAAGAGGACAAAAGTATCCCAAAGGGTATGAAAGGATACTAAAGTGTGCGCAGCCTATCTTGAGTTCGCCGCAGAACGAACACAGATAATCGATTATACGTTTTTGGCAGCAGAGTGCCTTGTTGATATCCAAGATGGTTACAAAAACAATGGCGGCCGTCGATTAAAGCCACCCCCTCCAGGAAGACGTAGTCGCCCGTAAAATACTTCCAAGACTCAAGATACGCCGCACACTCAACTTAAAGGGCACAAAATGGCACGAAAAGGTATGTAAGGGTACGAAACAGCAAGAAAAGGTACATAAAGATACAGAAGGGTACAAAAGGCGGTGAAAAGTGACATAGGGTGCAAAAAAGTATAAAAGTGTACAAAAAGGTTCGTAGGGAAACATACGGGCACGAGTACGTAGGATATAAAAAGGGTAAAATATGGTACAAGGGTATAAAAGGGTTAAAGAGTACATAAGAGTGGATAGGATAGAGTGTTTCGGCCTGTAAGCTTAGAGCTTTTTGAAGGCCCAAACGGCAGATGTTAAGTGGAAGAAACTGACATCGTATCAGTTGTTTTTCATCACGTGAGGGAGGAAACCGGAGTATCCGGAGAAAACTCTCCTGCAACGGGTGGAATACAACCGGATAAAAACCCGTATGGTACATGAACATTTTCCTTCGCAGGGTCGAACCTGGGTCAGTAAGAAATCAGAGATGTACAGCCGGGACCAGGACGATTATGCAATCAGACGCCACAGTGCTCGCGGCTACCCATCATGCACCAAAGGGTAAATATGAAACGTTATCAACAGCAAATACGGGAACCAAGGTGTTTTTTTTCTGGTGTGGACTTTCTCGTTAACTTTTTTGCCTCCACAAAATTGCGGGTCCGCCATAGTCGGCAACTCCGCGCTAATACTGGTTCAAGTGATGACTTCATGAGGTAACGAGATTTAATTTAAGTGGATAAGAAAGTATAAAATAGACCAATTAATATACCGACCTGTAAAAACATGTGATTTGTAATCTTGATCCAACAATTCAAAGACGCGAATCACTCCATCCCCACACGCAGTGGCAATAACGTCCCTAAAAAAAAAACAGAATAAAAATTCCATGAAAAAAAGAGTTTATTACAATAGGAAGTTTAATCATACGGTGTTTTTTTTCCAGGAGATCAAATTCAGTCCTTACAAACTCACCATAGTTGCAGACAGTTTGGCTCCTCTTTAGCACACACGAAGTCAAGAGTGGTGCCTAGACTGTCTCCAGCATTGGTGACTACGGACGCGGATGATTTTTGAAAAGCACCATTGGAAGCAATTGTACTGGCTGGACATCACACACATCTCGTCGTTGTTGTTCGGAAGTCAGATATTGTAGATAAACAAGAACTCCAAACGCATTGGACGTCGTAACAGTCCCAAAAGTGTGTTCGTATAGTTAGAGAGGGGCCATCCATAAACTCCGTCACACAACCTTTGTATTTGTTTAGCTTCCCCCCCCCTCCCTGTCATATTGGGTCACAACTCATTTACCTCACCCCCTCCTTGGTGGAAAATGATGTCACAAACATCACCTTCCCTCCCCACACCTCATCTCAGTCACCGACAAAGGGGAACAAATTCGACGAAATTTGTTATGTAGATTTTAAGACCATTTTCGTAAAGCTGGTGTTGAAAACGGAAGAAGTCGTTGGGAACACATTTTTTAGGAGTAACGTTTTATGCTGTCAAAAAACATAAAATTTGTGTAAAAATATTGATCTGTTTAGAAAATTACTTGGCATCACAGTCACGGTCTCTCCACCCCCCCCCCCCCCCCCCCCCCAACTAAAAAGACACTGTTGGGAAAATGCACCCCAGTCAGTGGTGCGAACTAAAAAAAAAAAACACCAAAAATAGTCCCTCAACGGTTCTCTGCCCTACCCATCCCCACCATAAATTCCTAGATCCTCCTATGACAGCTTAGAGACAAATAAAAAGTGATAGTTACTTGTCCGTTGGCATCCAATCGCATCCGAACACAACACCCGGGTGAAGCAGAGTGTGGCATAAAGTACCATCTGCATGACGAATTATGCTGCAAAAATAAATAAGAAATGTTAGACGGTTTCGTATAAGTATCGTGTTGCACAATCGACAAGTAATAATAACCGTATTATTCAAGATGTGAATGATGTGAATCATTATTGTAAATCCGTGCTTTTTTTTTTCCATTGCAAGGATGCAGTAACTGTAATGATATGTTTCGTCCATGGTGCTTTAGGTAAGAATATTTACTATTTTTCCACCACACCTTTCCGTTCAGTAATTATATAAATCAAAGCTTTACTCGTCACTGAATGATCACCGACAAACAAACCACAGAGCTATACAGTATTACCTTACTTAAAGGAAGCGGTTTGCATTCAGTCTTATTGTGCCCATATTAGGGAAATGACGTTACCTTCGTGGATCATCGGACTTTTACGGAAACACCGAAGCTGCTTATCGTCACGATTCGGAGCCTTTACATTTAACTTCGTTTACGAGTGAAATAAAAATTAGGTTAGGGCCTACTTAATGCGAAATCCCAACGCTGAAGTACACGAAACTACAGGTAGGATGATGAACTGTGATACCATATTGTGGAAACCATCGTAAACATCGGAAAGCTAAACATCGTACATCGAAATCGAAACTGTAAATCGAAATTACTTCGGAGAACCGTTTTGCGGAAAGAAAACACAAATTCCCACACCAAATACCATTTTTGCTTTTATGAAATAAACAATTTGTACGTCAATTTCATAGAAACACTCGTGGTGTTATAGCCGATAAGAGGGAAGGAGGTAAGCATCTTTAATATAAATAACTCACCAGTTGTGGTCACCGCCTCCAGATGCTATTCGCCGAGAATCCAGTTGATTCCAAGCTACAGAATAGACGTGGTGATCACCATGCTACAACACAAAATCAAACTTAACGAGGTGGTAGAAAACACCAAATATAACACAATGAATCTCTGAGGTGTTTAGGTGAAATTGCATGAAAAGGATTTCAAGCAGGGAAGCCACCGAGTCGAAAAATGTGGGGAAAAAAGTGAAAATTTGAGCTCTCTAGTGACAAAATGAGACAAACTTTACAGATTGCCGAAAAAATGTGAATTTTGGGATTGTTTGATAAATTTTTGATAAAATTTGATAAATGAAGCACGCGCAAAACGAGATTGGACCAAAATGAAAGCAACTAATGTTAGAAAATAGTTGGAAGCAGCAGCAAAAACCTCAGTTAGCAATCAGCTTCTACCTGGAAGAAATCTATCAATGGAAATTGAAGGACGTTTGGAAAGAAGGTAAGTAAAGTATCTAGACCACTTAAAAGCGCCTGTTTACCATTTCAATAGCGTTGCCCGTATTCTAAACACAGCATTCACGTTCCAGATTCTCCGTCATCCAATAGGCGGATGTGAGTCACGTGATCTCGTTTTAGTCATGAAAATCGCGGCGCTGCTGCGAATAGTGTTGTTCCTTTTTTTAATTTAATGCAATTTTCTTTACATTGCTCACAGTTTCTACGGTGCTGCATCTAGGAGTTGAAAAGGTGAAAAGAAATAGGTTGGCCGCAATTCTGAACCATCTAGCATTAGGCCTATTTTATGTGATCAACTGCCATTAATAGGCCTAAATGTGGGTGTCTAACATTCAATAAAATGGAGCCCCACACACGCAGTAATTTCTGCTTTATAACTTTCTCAAACCAGCACAGTTTTGTGCTTGTTACTGTAACTATTTCTTTATTGTACTGTAGTATTTGTGCAGGGTTGAAACATTAAAGAATAGCGTTTCAATGTTGTTCAGATTTGTATCGGTGGTGCACCGGTTATATTTATGACGTTCATAATATTCATAGTCGCATGTTTGTGAAGTTAACAGTTGGATGTGTGAAATGAAAATTTCACAGATATAACTATGAACTTCACAGATGTTAAGTGTGAAGTTCAGTTATGTGTGTGACATACGATTCACATTTGTATACTGTGAAATGTGAAGTTCATAGATAAAACTATGAAGTTCATAGATATACGTGTGAAGTTCATATCTGTGAAACAGATATGCGTGTATGTGTGAAGTATGAAGTTCGTAGGTATAACTGAAGTTCAGAGGTATGTGTGAAGTTTACAGAAGTATGTGTAAAGTATAAAATACGAATGAAGTGAGCCTCCAGGGCCACCATACATTTGTTGGCAATCTAGTCCTTAAATTGTGTAACCTGCATCGATCAGTAGATTACAGGTCAGTGCATTACGTACATTTTTTTTTTGGGGGGGGGGGGAGGGCGACATAACACAATACGTGTGAAAAATTAAGGATGTGTAAAAAATGTGAAAATGTCAAAAACTTGTGGGCGAAAAAATATGAAAAACTAACGACCCCCTGTGGCATCCCTGTTCAAGTTGTCACTAAATAAGTCATTGACAAAAACAAAACCAATAATGCCGAATACACTATAGAGCTCACTTCAGGAATCAGTTGGGCTAGCTGCAAGGGACACTGGATGTTAAAAAAAACAGTGGCAATTTTAGCTTCATATACCTATGATGTTTAATGCGTAACTCATCCTTAAACGCACCAACTTATGTATATTCTTTGGGCTGCAGCTATATTTATTAGTCTTATTACACATAATTCAAATAGCCTGTATTAAGCATCGCAGGTTCATTGAAGTAGTGAGCAAGTACCCACCACGCAGGGAGAAAAAAGATCAGTTTTGCTGACACCATCGACTTACCTCCATTAAGTTTTTGATGACGGTACTTTTGTTCAGTTTCCAAATGATGACGCCATTTTTAGCCGTTGCCGCTGCAATACAGTCTAAATCAGAAGGAGCCCAGGAGATACAATAGATGATACTCTCGTTGCCAATTGACGAGTATTCCTACACACAAAAAAATGACCTGAATATATACGAAGCAACATTCAAAATGGAATATTACGAAACATTTATTAAACCCATGAGAACAAAGAGTGAAGAACTGTGATTTAATGAAGCCTACTCTGGTGTTCTGTATTATACAGCTCTAATATTATTAGAGGGGTCCCTTAGGACTCCGTGCTTGGGCCCTTTCTGTTAATCGTTTTTAACGATTTGTCACGCAAGTGCTGAAATAAGAAATTTACTGATAACCTCAAACAAGAGCTTGCCATCACATGCATCTGAAGAGCAACCCTTGAAGCCCAGACTGAAATAAACTAAACCAACGCATTTACTTACTGAGCTGAATACTACCTTTCCCACCCGCCTCTTCCTAACGGAATTAAGTAATAGTTTCCGTGAGGAATAGGCAGTTAACCTGCAATAATTGCTCGTTTGCGAGAAATAGGCAGTCCTTTAATAGTAAAGTTAGATTAGAGTATAAAATGCGCTATGGGCTTAAGAAGTTTAGGCGTATTAATTTCAAAGTATCAGTAGCCTAGTTTTCGTATCGTCGGGACAAATGGTTGCCAGGTTAGGCTTAGCTTGCGACATTTTTTTTCCGTGTTGATACCGTGAAAATTATCGCCAGTTGTAAATGTGCCCGTTTACGTTAGTTTTTCACTGGGGTGTGGCAGCTGAATTTCTGTTGTGTAGTTATAAAAAGTCTATCGTTGTGTCAAGTAGTGGAGCTGTCGCATGGTGATTAGAGGTTGGGTCTATGGAACCCATAAAAGTGTTAGATTATCAGAAAAGGATGGGTTATGAAAGTTGACCCACGGTGACACGCGTGGGTGTTCAGATTAACCGTATATAACGACTGCACTTTAAGCAAGGGGGTGTGTTGAGTGACGTCACAACCGTGCATTAACTCTTTATGTACTCGTAGCAGCACAGACAATTCTCCTTTAAAGGCACCTTTTCACCATTTTGATAGCGTTGCCCATACTCTAAACACAGCATCCATGTTCCAGATTCTCCGTCATTCAATAGGCTGATGTGGGCCACGTGATCTAGTTTTCGTTATGAAAATCGCAGCGCTGCTGTGAATAGTAATGTTCCATTTTTTAATTTACCGCTATTTTCTTTTTATAGCTCGAAGATTCTATGGTGCTATATCTAGGAGTTCAAAAGATGAAAAGGAGCCTTTAAGTTACAGATATATTTTCTTACCGCTTCCATTGTATTGATGTTCCACACTTTGATGGATCCATCAAAACTTCCACTCGCAAGTAATTCACACGAATCCGGCTTGAATTTGCAGTCGAATATCGTTTCCGTGTGACCCTAAATTATAAAATATCAGTTAATAAAGGATTTTTTAAAAAACCAATTACATGTGATCACTCTTAATCATGGTATTTAAAATTTTACATAAAAATGGCGCACTGTTGTATTTCTTCCAACTGTCCGTAAAGTGGAGTCTAAGGGCTCAAACGCACCAGGCGGCTAGGTCGCTGCAGCCAATGAAAATGCTAATCGTTTATGAAAAACCACACACACTAATCATTCGCATTGGCTGCAGCAACCTAGTCGCGCAGCCTGGCCGCTTAGTGCGTTCGAGTTGTAATTCTGCCATCTGTCCATGCCGTAACATTTAAAATTCTTAAATGAGAATTTTAAATGAGCATGTACCTTCATAATTTTCTAACGACTATTAACCAATGGGAAGCCTGTAAACGGCAGCACCAGCCAATCACACCTCCATAACACAGATATAACGAGTACGCAATATTTTATCAGATAAAACTGTCGGCTTTGTCCCTCCGTGATGATTTTACGATCGGATCGTGTCGTTTCCTGGTCTCCACCACATAACGCAAGTATGACAGAATTATATTTAGTAGGCCTAAACCAATTCCAGAATAAATACGACGTACCTGATAGATACCTGATTATCTGACTTGCTACCAATGCCGATTAATTTTTGGTTACCATGGTGACAGAACGATCAGCCAACACCAGCCTTCCGACCAAACGCATTAGGCCTAATCGCTGCTAATATTCGAAGCGAGATTGGTGGAACGATAGGATATAGTGAGGTTGGTCACTCACAGCTTATTATGTGACGTCACAGGAGGCACGCATACTGGAGCCTTTCCGGTTTGACTTGTGCGCATGTGCGTAAGCTGTTGAGCGGTATTGTGACGTCAGTGGAGGCAGCAAAATCAGCAGCCAATGGGAAAGCAGTATGAAAAAAGCGCGGTATAGATCCTCCCCCCCCCCGATTCAAAGCGTGGTGGTTAGAAGCAAACGTAGTACGTAAAATATTAAATGTGTTACTTAATTGTACTTAAATGTTACTTAATAGTTGAAAATAAATGAATAATAATTGTCGTAAAACTACAACATTTTTATTGAAAAAAAAAACATATTTATTGGTTGATGCGCTGTAACGTGTACTGATGTTCGTACTACAACAATCGTCAAGTTACACATTGAGTTGGGCTACTTTCGGCAAGTTAGAGATGGATCGTTGGGCAAACAAAAACTACGTTGGAAACTATATATTCTCTATTCTCTATATAAACTATATAACCTAACCCAACCTAACCACTCCAGCGTAATTTAAGTATCCATACGTTCTCAAACCCTCGTTAAGCCCCCAAGCTGATAAAGCACTTTGCACTAACGCTCGGTATTTTTTCAGCCCCTGAATGCAACTCGGGGTTGAGAATATTTATCGACAAAAAACTTCGCTCCCCTCCCCCCCACCACGTGACGTAACTGATGAACAGTTTTTTCGACAATACCCGAACCAAGACTTGCAGTTTATCTGACCAGGATCGCCATCAACTGTACTATAAGGGCGGATCCTTGGCTACAGGTTCCAGTAGATTCGTCAGTGCTCGATTAGCAAACAGATGATTGTGGGTTCGAGTTGTCAGGATACTTTCTGTATATCGTAAAGCAGCTAATTGGATTTGGTAATTCTTTTACTTTGTGATCTGTTGTTCATCATTGAACGAAGTAGTAATGCTGATTCTCTTTGCTTGACATGAATCCCAATATTGTCACCCGATAATTGGTGACGATAGGTGGGCAAATCAAATCAAGAGTATTGGGTGCTCATCTTTTATCATTGTAGCCAATTATAGCCTGCCACTAAGTAGAAGAGACTGAGCAGGATATCTGTACGAAAAAAGCTACACCAGATTTCCGTTTTAGATTTCTTACCATATCCTTGTTAAAATCCCACTTGCGAGTAGCCAGATTATATAAACCCACCCCTCCATCCATGAAAAGACAAACAATGTGGGCAGGAGGAAGGGTGTATTGCTGCTGGATTTGATTTCCGGTGACGGAGATGGATCGAACGAGAGGGGACTTCTGAGGAACCGGAACTTCAGAATCGGGTGACTGAAAATCTTCTTGTTTTGCTGATCGGTGTGTCGTAATAGGTAAAAGAACGTGGAAACCAACGTGTTTCAACTTGATGTTTTCAATGGGACTCGACTTGGCCACGTTCCATATTCTAAGGATGCCGCTCTGGTTGTCTGGAAATAATAAATATAAAATCCTGAATTATGATTGTATTTTTCAGATTTGAACATAAAATCGTATGGCTGCAAAAAAATTACACCGTTGTCACTTATAAATAGCCTGCAGAATATCGTTGAAACTGATAGCTCCAGGAGAAATAGATCCCTTGTTAAGATCATTGGCTAAATTCCCGGCTATACAACAGAATCAGAATTTTCGGCCTTGACGGCTACTGAGTTGCGTCTTCTCAACCGGAAATAGGTTTCTTGTTAGTGCATTTTCCTTTAGACAGCATTCCGCACCACTACAATATCATGTTGGAATCGAAAGATAAATTAATTTCTCCAGGTTGGCTATTCTCTCCTCTCTTGCCACTAACTATAATTATTCTGCACACTTATTTCACACACTTATTTTACACACTTTTAGAATTTTTACAAATATGACTATCTTTTTAAAGCAATATGCAACTCTAAATCGCTACTTTGGATTTACCAGCAGTATTACGTGCTAAACCTCCAACATTACCTTCTCTAAGGGCGCGTTTACGCAACGACTCGCCTTTGCATTCTCGCAGCTAGAACTCAATCGTGATGGCAAAGGAGACATTGCCATGGTAACAACGCTAAATGGAATAGCTAAATCCGACATCGTTTGAGTAAATACTTGCAGTCTTATAATCCGTGCCAATAATATAAAGAATTCTTCATGACGAAACAATTTTCCCAAACACTTCTGAACTCACGTTATTTGCTGTTTTCGTTGCGAGGCGGCAGACATAAAACCGCCGCCATGTTGGAATTTGAGGTGATTTCTAGCTTAGCTGCGAGAAGGCAAAAGCGAGTGGTTGCGTAAACGTGCCCTAACACCTGCAATACGTTTATCGTCGGCATTGTTATTTGATTCCGAAGTGCTCCATCAGCGAACAAGGACAATTTGCCCCGTAAGACTACAACCAAACTTTATTAACCATACCCCACATTTACTACGTCCTATCAATGCAACAAGGAAAGGAGTCCCTTCACCCGACAACCGTATTTCTATTCGACGCTGCTACACGAAACGACAGTAGGGTATAGTACGACAGTTAGAGCATGAATTTTGTAAAGATCGGTCAGATTGATCGATTTAATGCCGATAGTCAAGCAGTATTGGAATGCTGAGCTTAGAACTGCGCGAAAAACTGACTAGATAACCGAAAATGAAGTTGAGAGGGCACAAACATCGAACCGCGTCATCATCCTATGTATATGAGGTTTAACAAAAATACCCCCCCCCCCCCAACCACCCATCCCACAGCTTTCGTAGTAGTTAAGACAAACTGAAATTGAATAATCGTGACGAGGCTAGCGTGTGGAGCCGGTCGTTGAGCTAGCATGGTGTGATTGTCTCTGCTCTTTTGGCTAAAGACAGGTTTTCTACAGAAGTACACAGAAGTTCAGGCCGATCAAGGTTTCTAAATTTCAATTTCAAGGTTAATGGCATATTCATTGTTTTTACTGACAGTTAAAAACAAGGCCTATAGCATTGATTTTATTCTGCCAATGATCCAACCTTCTAAATGCGATTCAGCGTACCCAGTTTTCACACATGCATAGGTTCTAGTTTTTAAACAAATTTAAAATTTTTCATTTATTTTTATTTCATTACGAGTATCTGATTCTTATTTCGTTATTTTATTTTTGTACGAAACCTTTGAGCTGATATCCACACTTGATAAGGGGGTGCGTATATCCTCGAATTTTATTGTTTTACTTGTGCCTAGTTGGCTATATTTTTATCATTTTCAATAAAGTACTCTTTCTCGTCAGCAAATCGGTGATTTTTCAAGGTATAGATTGGGAATTTTACTGGAAATCAAGACTCTTCCGGGTTCACTACGAATTTTTACCAAATTTCCAAGGCGCTGAAGTGGCAGTATTGAAATTCATTGCTTTCTCAGGCTTTTCAAGATTTGTGTAAAACTTGTAAAGAATAACTTTTCAAAAACACTAGGAAGAAATTAATAGTATTTTCTGTTACCTCCAGACACAAACATTCCTGGTGCGTCAGGTAGCCAACCAAGAGTCTTGACAGTTATTGCTGTACTTGGCGTCACAAAACTTGTCACCACCTTCATGTCGCTCGTGTCGACCAATCGAACGCCCGTTAGGTGATGGGCCACTAACAAATAGTCTAGGGACAATGGATCCCAATCCAAGGCTATTACTGAATTGTCTTCATCCGAACATCGTTCATCAACAATAACGTGCCGAACTGGTTTGTTACCTGCAATGAATACAATTTAAAATTTTATACCATTTTTAAAGGTGAATGGCCACCAACGGGAAACAGTTCTGTTTTAATGTGTCGCCATCTTTGCGCCAACAAGTAGTTAACTCTTGTACAAGGCAATGGAATGAGTCTAAATCTTCGACAAAGCAACAAAACAATTAATGGTTTTACTTTCATTTACGGATCGGTCATTATTTACGGTCGGGGTGGGGGAGGGGGTAGGGAGGAAATGAAAATGAGGCCAACAAATTTTCGATTACCCTCCCCCCTCCCCCCACACTTCAAGACCGGGAAAAAATTCCAGAAACAAGACCAAAACAATCTGTGCCCTCCCCCACCCTCCCCCCCCCCAAAAAAAAAGGGTAAGGTTTTTTTATTCCTATTGGCTCTGCCTGTTGAATTATTTGATTAATTTAGTTACAAGTCAACATTTTACCGGTTTCCAGATAAAGGAATTTGGTGTAATTGCAAATAAAAATTAATAAAAATAAAGAACAAAGAGGCAGGCATGTAAGCAGCAATACCAAAATAGAAAAACAGTACTGGTCATGAGAGCAATACCTTTCTTTGTTTATCACTATAATGTGACAACTTTGTTTATTTAAAAAAAGTAATAAAGTGTCAAGTGCATTTTTAAACAGTGGTTGCATAAACAACATGACTGGGAAGAGAGCTCCAGAGTCGAGTAAAACAAAAGGAAAACGAATTTCGATGTAGCATTATAATGGGTGGCTGTATACTAGAAGTTTAAAAGCAGAACCACGCTTATTGAAATGGTTTAAATCCGGACTGACAATGGCACTTGAATTTTTGTCGTCATAATTGTTGCTCACTTGTCATTCTTAGTTGTTCACAGTGTTGGTTCTATTATGTTTCTCCGTGTAACACTGAGTTGACCTTTAATAACAATAATAATAATAAATAAATAATAAATAAATTTCGTTACGAAGCAACGGACTAGACAAGGATCAATGATCACTAATAATCAGCCTAAAGAAAAAAGGGAATGAGATCAGAGAAGAAGAAAGTACGGCTGATAAATAATAGGCCGATTGTCAATATAAATATAAGTTTATAAATTAAGTGTTATAAAAGTTTCTTTTGAGAAAACATGTTAAGTCTACTTTATGAAGAGATCCTCTGAAAGAATTGACATCTTGCAAATTATTTAGGTCAATGACCTATTCCGGTTTTTTCACTAGTATCCAACAAACAGCAGCATGTACAAACCCCCTCCCCCCCCCCTCCGGGAGGCCAGGGGCAACTTTTTTTGCACGGGAACACAGTAACTTTCAGTGGATATCTTTTCGGGGTAGCATTTTTTATGCTCTTTCGATTGTTTTGACCTTTTTTGTCCTTTTTTGTCCTTTTAGGTGTTTTTAGAACCTATGACCGTCTCGCCGAATCCCGTTTCGCCGAATTTAATCAGTGTCTTAATTTTCGGCGAGACGGGAATTCCCGTTTCACCAAATAATATTTTTTTACAAATTATGCGCCTCGCTCGCGCGACTGCGCTCGCTGCGGCTAAATGTAAAACATCTGAAACCGCAACTAATCACAAATTTCTTCCAATTAGGAATGTATCTTTTTAATTTCTTCAACATCAAACTTTTAAAGAATAATTTGATTCGGCGAAACGGAACTCGGCGAAACAGGAATACTCCTTTCGCCGAATTTTAGTCAGAGTTTAATTTTCGGGAAACGAGATTCGGCGAAATGGGAGTACACCGTTTTTAGGCCTTTTTTTTAGGCCCTTTCTCAAGCACCGTCGTGGCAGCCAATGTCGAAACGTTATTACAAAAAGTCCTTTTTTATTTTTACAAAACGTGCATTTTGCGAATAGGGTAGGGGCAATACTACCCCCCCCCCCCTGCTTCCCACCCCACCCCTGCGCACGCCATTGCTAACCAATAATAAATTATAAATAACCCGCAAGACAACGTAACTCAAATTCAAAAGAATTCTGTTTTCTTTATTCATTTTTCAGTACACTTACTTTGATTCAGTAGCGACAGAGAACCGTTCACGTGACCAAACACGACCTTGCCCAACTTTTTAGGGTGCCATCGCATCAAGCTGACGACGTGTTGGAAAGTGAGGGAATCCTTGTAGACCGTCGGTTGGTTTTCGCTGCTGGAGTAACGCCAGGTGTAGAGGGGACCTCGCCCGTTTATGTACGAGATCAGTTCCCTGTGAAAAGAAATTCATAATTTAGTTATCGCCCCATAATGGCAAATTTATGCCGGAAACACATGCTCAAATCTGGCAAAGTGACAGAAAAGATATTGGGGTAAAAAGGGGGTCACAAACATTGTGGAAATTTGTGGCAACAGCTGGAAACTCTTGTAGAGAATCATGCACACTTTCCCTCTAAAGTTTGTACGCAATTTAAAAACTTTAAAAAAAAACGACTTAACCAACAAACGAAGTGTTTTCACCATCGGAAATTGGCACGTTACGTTTATGTATATGTACATATATATATTTAATTTAATTCATAGTATTTGTCAAATCTCGACACGTGCAGTTTATTCGTATACAGTAGTATGGCACGGGGCAGCACGATTATCTCAAATGCAAGAGGTCCAGATTTCGATCCCAACCTCAGCCACCCATGGTATTTTGAGGATGAAAAGGGCCCTGTAATACCCCATGCTCGTGGCGATTTGGGCATGTAAAATATCCTCGGAATTTCCGATTGGCGTTACCCAGCAAAATTGTCCCATCATTCGTCATGGGCTTCAGCTGGGTGCTCGTTGTGCCGGAGCTTGGAGCTAGCGTTTTTTCCTTGGTGTTTTGCAGACAAATGAAGTAATTGTTTGGCATGCTCGAAGTACAAATTTACCACCTCCGACCTAAAAAAATTCATTTTACACCCACCATCGAAAGCTGAAAAATGGTGACACTTTTTTCTCAATTTTGTCCAAAGCCATTAAACATGTTTGGGACTCTAAGGTCGCTTACGTCCATAAATTCGGGAGGAGGGGCGTTACTTTTCCCAGTGCACGTTTAATCGGAACTGTCGGAATTGCTGGAGATGGGTGGGGTGGGGGTGTCGCGGGGGGGGGGGGGGGGGGGGGGGGGCCCCCCCCCCCCCCCCCCC
>JAHWFP010197262.1:24229-41806 GCA_023313725.1 Lithobius niger
GGGGGGGGGGGAGAGGCTGATACGGAATAAAGACAAGGTTTCGCGATTTAAAGTAGTGATATCCGAACAATAATGGCTACCACCAACTGATGCTTTAAAGTGGCACTGCCACCTGTTGAAAACCGAACGAAAATACCGTGGCGCCATCTAGCGGCAGTGACATTGTTAACCTTCACAGCTTGCTCCCAGGTGCACGAGGACGGACCAACTTTTCACTCACTAATTACGGAGGTTGTAGCTTGTTTTTTCATTAAAAGAAATGGCGTTGTTGTGCATTCCTTCGCTTTATACAAGCAAGTGCTAAGATACGATGAGATAGTGCTAGATGATGCCAGATTCTTCAGACTTTCAATCGGTGATAGTGCCACTTTAACCCGTAACGATCGCCCAACGAAATTTTTACAATTTTAAGAGGTGTTATCGGATCAAAAATGACCGCCGCCCAATTTCTGTTTACAGCCACAAACTGGCGATGACGTTTAACCCACAGTGACCCAACAAACAAACTGGAGCTGTCAGACGCTAAAACACACATATAGACTAATAACACTACACAACCAACAAATATCCCGTTAACAACACATCACCCCTTTACGACAATCATGTTATTTCTGATCTGGCAAAAAAATCAAACAATGACACCGCAAAGACAAATAAGCCTTATTTATCTAATAATGATATTTGGGGATCCATACCTGTTTAGTATCCAGGTCCGGGCTCTAACGCGCGCTTGTTGTCCCACTACATGCTGTCGTATCCAAGCTACCTCCAATAGTCATGCTTCGCCGCCTGGCACCTATCGATTCTAAAACATTTAATCGTAAAAACACTGAAGGCTAAGCCCAACTGCCAGTGACGTTAATATTGAAATCGAAGCTTGGACATTGTCGGATTATTTGGTCGAAACCATCAACAACGCCAGAACGACGTATTGTCAAAAATCATTCATCGAACGCGTCTGCGAACTTGGTAACCAACGGAGCGTTGACTTATCAGCAACAAAAACAATGAAAAAAATGTTGTTTATTGATTACTGTATACGGTGCAGACAGACGGCACGTGCGAATGTCTGTGTGCGTGCCAACTGGACATTATTGCCTCTAACGGCAGACGTGGGAACTATGGTAAAGCTGGTAGCAGGGGGGGGGGGGGGGGCCCCCCCCACCATCTGAAAAACCTGGAAAATTCAGGGAATTTAACAAGTCTGGAAAGTCAGGGAATTAGCAGTCATCGTGGCTGAGTAGTGAGAGAGCTCAGCCTGGTTACTGGAGGTTTGAGGATCTAGTCCAAACCCTGGAAAAAGCGAATTTGGCAAAGTCCCCGCCAGGACTGCCGGCCAGGGTAGCGTGAGAGGCTACCATGCTCCTTCAGCGGCTGTGGGAACTATTCTGGCCAATTGTGGACAATCTTTTGGCCCCAACGATGATCGGAAGTTTTTTTCCGGTTCAAATCCCTGGGTTTGCCCCTCCCTTTACCAAATATTTCTCCTTCTCAAAAAAGGCTGGTAAAGTTCTAAATTGAGCCGGTTCAGCCACACAAGCATTAAATTGCTTCGGCTGAAAGGCTCACAAATTTTTTTTTTAAGGTTAAAATGTACTGAAAGTCAGGGAATTTAATATTTCCGGAAAATATTTTTCCTATAAAAAGAATAACAAATTTGTGTTTCAGTTTTGTTCAATTCTGAGAAAGTGTAGACTCCTTAAGCCTAAATAATATCGGCATTACGTGTTAAGTGCATTTCTAGTTTTGTTAAAATCATGGCCTTGTCAGTCTTAACCAATTAGGACTGTGGTATTTTTGATTTAGCAAAACCATGCGATAAAGTTATTGCAATTTGAGTGAAAAGTGAAAAAAAAATTGGAATCCTATATTGTACCTGCCTTGGACCGAAAAGAAAATCAGGGAAAATATCAGTAAATTTGTCTGGAAAACCTGGAAAAGTCAGAAAATTTCATTATAAGCCTTCGAACACCACCCTGTATTAAAAAAATGGAAATGGCCAAATTAACGTTCTTTTCAACTGTTAAAGTTGTCTCTGGAATTGGACGGATTTAATCGCATTCACGCGCGCAGCGAAGCGAGAAAAGGAGCTTATCGTGTGCTGGTATCCATAAACTCGCCAAATTCAGCGACCGACTGGAAAGAGGATCTTGGCAAAATCCCTGCCAGGACTGCCGGCCAAAGAAACGTGAGAGGCGACCATGCTCCTTCATTAGCTATAGGAACTTATTCTGGCCAATTGTGGACAATCTTTCGAGCCCCTACGATGATCGGAGGTTACCCGGTTCAAATCCCCGGGGTTGCCCCTCCCTTTACCCAGGAAATCTTAAATCTTAAATCTTAAGTCGACATTTAATCAATCTTAAACTGGTAGTTACTCCCGTTTACCTCGAAAGCGTTTGTGCCACGCCGATTAAAAAAGAAATTCTCACGCTTCACAAACGTTGCTGTCTGTCACATACAGGGCCACAAAACACGGAATGCCACTCAAGTCATCAAAGTCACAGCAAAAAAAAAAAAAAAAATCCTAACAATCTAACGATGAAAGAAATGGGATTGGTCTGACTGTTTTTTCCCGGATATCTGTCAGGAGAACCGAACGTATTCGTTAAGACTCAATTTGTCAGCTGTCAGAGAAAAAAACCACGAATTGCTGAGATGGCATTAGTCTTAAGCTGCGCTTTTCATGATGTTTCGTTCAAAAGGAATCAGATTCTAACCATCTTTCTATTTGATTTTGCCGTAACTCGTGAAACATTGCGAAAACCACGTCAGACAGGATGCTGTTAATCTACCTCATTGGAAATTGGTAAATCATTTACCAATAATTTACAAGCGATCGGAGTTTCTGAAACCAAATGCGGCAAAATGCGGTAAGGATTTATTGTAATTGATGGGGGAATAAAAATTGTGAAAGATGTCAGGCATGCGCAGTTTGTCCGTTCCACATTTTTTATATCATTTTATTTATTTATTGCAAATCAGTTGACCGTTTGCCAATTGAGTATGACATCAGTAAATACACTGAATAGTTTCTACACAGCTATACATGTATAGTCATTAGTATTAAAAAACGCTTAAGCGTGTGAAAGCTTAAGCAGATGTAAGATTTAAAAATGTGATGCTCTAAAGGAACAGATATTAGAAAAAAACATGCAAGCCTTCAGCGTCTCGCTAATACCTGTAAAAAATCTCCAGCATCCCAAAAACCAGGATAGAGTTTCTTTTACACGTGTTAGTGCGATGCTGGCAGCTTACATGTATTTTTCTTGTTCCGTTCTGTTAAGTATTTTAAGGCTTGATGTATCGGCCTATTGCGTAATGACAAATACTGCGACTAGCGGTTGTAATTTATAGGATGAGAGTTCCGGGAAAAGGACCAGACAATGGACGCCTTGTAACTACCAATCGAAACTCAACCAAACTCAACCATCTGGAAGCAGTTTGGTATCGTTAACATACAGAATGCCCACGAGCAAACTCCGCTCTGCCTCTAGACTGGATGAGTTTGGTTGAGTTTGGCTTTGGGTTTTCGAATGCCCTGTATGACTCAAGTCGAGACCAGGCAACAAGGTACTCACAAGAAGGGAAAGAGTATTTCTCAAAAGCAGAACACTGACTCGTCTGGAGAGCAATAATCTGAAACTAGGTTGCAGGTGTGTGTTATATTTAGGGACCTCCTGGAAATGTGATCTATTTTAGACATTACCTCTTGGTTATTTATAGCCATGACGCAAGACGTACGGTATATACATCTTGCATCTGGGCCAATCTACAACACCCCGACAAACGAAGAACACTATGGACTAAAGATCTCTATTGGAATTTCCGTATTGTGGTAGCGAAACGTGTGGTTCTTGTGGTAGCATCTTAAGTGTTTAAGAAGAATTATAGCTTTAAATTTAATATCATTAAGTTTGAATTTCGTGTAACGGATCTCTGTGACCCTAGACACGGCCAAGCTAAAGGCGCCTCGTTACATTTTCAACTTATAGATGCAGCATCGTAAAATCTTTGAGCAATATAAAGAAAATAACGGTAAATTAAAATAGAACAACACTATTCGCAGCAGCACCGCAATTTTCATAACTAAAACGAAATCACGTGGCCCACATCAGCCTATTGGTTGACGGAGAATCTGCAACGTGGTTGCTGTGTTTAGAATACGGGCAACGCTATCGAAATGGTGAACGGGCGACTTTAAAGTATTCTAACAACAGCTTATTACCGAGTTATTGTCTTTACCTCAAAAGGCCCTGGTCCTTGTTAATACTACGTTTGAAGCTATAAAAGTTGAAAATCGGTTCGCTGGTTTGATATCCAAGGTTAATGCACAATTTTCTAACAAGAAGAGAAGCAACAACATGAATATGGTAGTCACATTAAAATAGCTTTCAAAAGGCCTTGACCTTTGTTCTTACTTAGGTTTTAAGTTGTAAGAGTCGAAATCGGTTTATTGGTTCCATCTCTATAGTTTGTTCCACATTTTCTTTGCAGGCAACTGACTGTAAGACGCAACTTTTCCTTTCAATACGAGTGCAAAAACCATGTATATATCCCACTCGTAGACTCTAACAGTAACTGTGTACAGTCTACAAGTGTGACATTCACACGTTTTTGCACTCCTAGTACAAGGAAACGTAGAGTCCTACAGTAAGTTTCTTGCAAACGTAATGTGGAACAAAGGGAAAAATGAGGAAAAATTTCCCTACAAGAAGAAGAACAACAATAAGTCACATTAAAACAGCAATGAAAATTGAAAATCGTTTCGATTTCCAGGTGAAGAAGAAAAAGAAAGAAGACAGAAGAAGAAGCAGAACTGAGCAGATAAATGTATATAACGTATGTTAGAGGAAGCTCGAGTGGCACCAACGAAATGTTCTGGAAGCGAGTTCCACAACAAATTAATCTTGGCAAATGAAGTTTTTAACAACAATGCGATGGGGCAAGGAACTCGTGAGAATTCAGACCAGTGGTTGGGGGGGGGGGGGGGTTGTTGAAGCCCCTTAGAGCCCTGTAAAACAGCATAGTGACTTTGAAACATTTATAACGTCCAATTTTTCGAATTTTTTCAGTTACATCAAGAACTAATAATGCATACACGATTACACGTCCTAGGGAATGTCCAAGCTGTAGCTATCGCTTCATTCCATCTTTTGCCACAAGGTCATCTGGGAAAGAAGCTGTGGGTTTCGTTTCCTAGCTCCAGGTCAGGTGATACAACTTGCATTTCCAGAAACGCATTTGATGGAAGCAACGCTAAAACGCCCCATCTTTCCGGCGGGCGCGTGTCAGGTTGGGGAGGGGGTATATGCCAAGTTTTTTTTTCATATTGCTTTTCCATTGTTGAGTTTGCTGCCTCCACTGACGTCACAGTGTAGCTCAACGGCTTACACACATGCGCACAAGTCAAACCAAAAATTTGCTCCAGTGCGCTCGCTTCCAGTGACGTCACTTAATGAGCTGGTGAATGACCAACCTTCCTATATACTATCGTTTCATCGATCTCGGTGCGTCAACTGGCGTTGAGTCAGGAGGCGAAACACGCGATTTCTTCTTCAGTCGGCCTTGGCTTGAAAAAAGCCATCTGCTTCACCGCTTCATGCTCATGGAACGCTGTTGCCCGTGTAGGTGTAGATGCATAGACTAATGTTAGCACGACTTGTATTTTAGCACCTATCCATTGGGTTAAAATCTATTCGGCCTATTTTTGGAGCCTTTTTTGGCCTATCATAAACCGCGCATCACGTGAAAACCGCAAGGATTACCCAAACCAAACTTTGCATGCAGTAGCACGAGTGTCTGGGCAAGGTTTATCAAAAAATAAAAATTTTAAATCGGACATGGGGTTGAGGAACCATCATGGTGAAAAAATGGACCAATAGCCAAGAGCCAAGACCCAAACAACGAGACAATATGCCGTTTCTAATTGTTGAAGGCATCCGATTGTTAAAAGAAAGTGATTGTTGATTATAAAGAAGCGAAAATTAAAAGCATATTTTGTAAGTAACGGTCGATACCGAACCCAACCTTTACGGATATTAACGATCTTTACCGACCGATATTTACCGATCTTTACCGAGATCGGGGTCGGAACCCATTTAGATCGGAAATAAACCAAATTGAAAATATTTTTACTTCTCGCCGACCGAATTTGACGTTTGCGTAAACCATTTTCAAGGTTTTTTTCACCAGTTTCTAATGGTCCAATTAATTACCAATCAGCTGTCTGTTATTGTTTAAAAAGGACAACGAAAAATGTTGAATTTTACTGGGGTTTTTGTGTTTTAAAGGGATTTTAGCCTATGGAATATTATTTTAAACCAGTATTTTTCAAATAAATTTTAAGTCGAGGCCGTGTCTGATTGTTAAAAACGTTTTGTCTGCTTCGACCGAACTTGATTCTTTATTCCCGGTCTTCGTGGGGGTTGTACTCCCTCCCCTACTCCCCTGCGGTGTGCCACTGTTCCGCCCCCTCCCCCCCCCTCACATCATGTAGCTTGCAGCTACTACGAGAATTTGAAAGTCAAATTCTCCTTTCAAATGCTAAAAGTGCTGAGGTTATCTCCTGACGGAGATAGACAATCGCTAAAACATTCCTAGCGTCTTTTACATGCCACCATCGACGTGAGCACGGCCCACTTTCTAGGGCCGTTCTCTTTCTCTTATGTACAGAAGTGGAAGAAGGTGGCTCGAATTCGGCACCCCCGAGATGAATATGAAATGATTGCGATAACCCATCGGCAACATGGCTGTACAAACTGGAGCCTATTTTATCGTAGTTTTTTGGGGAAAAAATATTTACTTTGAACCCTCTGTCTCAATAATTTTGAGCTCTAGGCGTCCTTGACCCAAATGCTTGCGCCTCGACCCCCCCCCCTCCTCCCCAATCCTTCCTAATGCCAAGCCCGAGCTACGCATTAAAAAGAAATAAGTTGATAGGAGAGCTAAAGGCACTCTAGTAAACGTTAAAATTTAAAACGCTCCAAGTGCCAACGCATCTCTCCGAACCACCTAAAAACCCATCACAATAAAGCAGCTCATTTATGTTTTATTCTTTCCTGCAGTTGAGTCGTGTTTTAAATATCGCCAGCATAAACCATTTAACGGAAAATAAAAACACAAAAGTGACGGAGAAAACACTCTTTCTTTCGTTACTTACTTTTCTTCCCTTGTCGGTGGATTACTTCAAGCTCCTTTCTCTTGTGGAGTCTCTTTTAAATAAAAAAAAATTTGAGGGGAAAATCTATATTTCTCGACTCTTGGTCTTGTTAAACATCTCTAACACACACCAAAACTACTGAAACTCCAAAAACTACAAAAACTCGTATTAATCCGAATGGAAAGAGACAAATTTATACCAAACAACCAGGCCTTCAGCATATCAGCATATCACTGACAGCTTCTTAACTACAATATGGACGCGACGTGGTTGCTACGTCACTGATTTAGTACATTACGGGTTCGAATCCGAGCAATGCCGCTAAAATAAGAGGCAAGTGCATTACGGGAAAGACTCTTAATGTTCAGTTCCACCATGTTGTCTACGGCACCTTCGAGCACCAATTTAATCCCACAAGCAACACTTCACAGTTCAAACTTAAATTAGGACGCATAATTACGTAACGAATGGACGAACCTCACCAAAGCTAATTTTCAACCAACCCAAACTGCTGGAAAGATGAAAACGAAATGTTTTTAATTTCTGTGCAAGGAGGGAAACAATTTTAGTATTTTACTCCGAATTTTAAAGTTGCCTCTACCGTATGTCAATAAAACTTATGTAAAAAAAAGCATTAATTCTCTCAGCTTTCCTCAAGTGCAAAGGAAAATTGGAAATTAAGCCACCGTTTGAATGCAACGGTACCCACTCGTTTATGCTTTTACTTGCTGTGCTCGAGTTCCCACGGAACCTTTCACAAAATTCGCTTTTTGTGTGTGTTTTTAATAAATTACTTGTATCCTTATGTCATTTAAAGCAAAATAAGGGTCTTATTCATAAACCGACTCAATTAGACGTTTAAATGAGAAAGAAGTATTGATAGCCAACCGAAGGAGGTTGGCAGTCTCTCCAACTATGCTGACTGGCACTGACTGGGACTTTGCCACGGTACTCTTTCCAGTCAACGAATACATTAACTTGATCAGGCAATGAAGCTTAGATTTTGCACAGCTCAGCCAACACATGCCGTATTTTTCAGCATCTTCCATTGTTCTCCGTGGCTTTTATACTATTCACTAGAGTTAACCGGTCTAGCTGGTTCCCACGAAATTCTGCATCACCGGGCATTCCGTATCCGGAATATTTTCCATTCTTCGGTATCCCAGGCGCTACTGGCTAAATCAACAGATAGCTTGCAGAGCTTGGTTAAAAAAATATGTCGGTTTAGGTGGTTCCCACGAATTTACGCAGTACATTTTGTGCCCCCAGAGCATTCCAGGATAGCACTGTCTGAATAACAAAATTTACTTACTGACTGGAAGCGTAAACTTAATATTTCTGTAACCTTAAATCAAAAACGAAGGTGATGTATATAATTAACACATAATTTATACTTAATTTGACTCCTTTTCCACCACCAGGGCTGTTTGTAGAGATGTACACAAAAGCCGTTTTGTGAGGTTACATAAATTTCCTTGCCCGCATTTCACCAGGGAGGGTCAATACAGCAGTGACACGACGTAGTATTATTGTATATAACTTTATGCTGGAGCCTTAATGGATTAGCTGCAAGGGGCACTTCATACTAAAGCCGATGCTGTGAAGAGTGATTTCTTAGACCTAAAACGCGCGATTTTTGTTGTTGGAGAAAACCACGTTATTTTAAGCCTAAGAAATCCGCACTTCCGTTGTTTTTCCATCCATTTTTATGTATGCACCTTGTAGTTATGCCCTCCAAAACTCAAACTGGTGCCAATATGGCGGCAAATGTCACTGCTCTATAGTTTAACTGGGGAACAATTTTTAACGCAATAGGATACAAGAGATTCTATATGGCCATGATCAGTGTCGGACTTGCATCCTTGACGGCCATCGGGAGTAGCTCCTGAAAGCCCCCTCCCCTATATTTTAGAAATTTAAAATGTAAATGTATAATCTTGAAAGCTCTCCCCCCCCCCCCCATATATAGAATGGAAAAAAGAGATTTACGCTGAATTCTAATTGGCTGTGACTTTTTTTTTAACCTTTTTACTGAATAGGAACACGAACATTGCACTGAAGTTTGCAGTGACAAGAAAAACGTCTGCTGCTGTGTGTAGTCTGATCCAATCAATGAGACAGCCGCGTAGTGTGCGGCATGCCCACTACCTTTTTCCACTTCGTTCCACAAACATTTACAGGTCTTGCACCTCGGCTCGTCGGGGCCTTGCGTGTTGGCCGACTGGCCAGTCCGACAGTGGTCATGATTTCCCCAAACAACAATTTCAGTTATTTACATCAGCTAACAGCTTATCAGCTACCTTAAGTGCAACCCCCAGAAATTGCTCAAAGCATTTTATTTGTAACTGTTATATATGCTTGTTCGAAACGTGTAATCTGTGTAATCGTGCATGTAAACAAGATTGCTACGAAACCATTGAAGGCTGAAAAATATTCACCCGGAAATCTAATGAAATTCTGCCTTTAATCAAAAACACTTTAGCACTAGAAAATAACGTTCTGGGAAAGCTTTCTGAAGTTGGTTTCTTGGAAATATGGATAGCTAGTTTGCTTCTACAAGATGGCAAACATGGCAGACTCACTGTCTTAAATTAAAATATAGTACGTAGTTGGAAAAGGAAACCCTATACATTGGCGTGCACACGGGGGGAGGGGGGAGGCATTGCCCATGCCCTTTTTGGAAAAATGCCCTTTTTTGCCTTTTTGACGAAAACACATGCCATATTGTGCTTTTCTGCACTGAAAAATGCTGGTCACAGCGTGGAAAAAAGTCCCAGAGCCCTTAAAAAGGGCAAAAAGAAAGCTTGGAAGCCCAAGAAAGGGGCCAAAAAAGGTACCCAAAAAATGAAGCCTCAGAGTGCCCTTTCACTGAAAGTAGTCCGTCCAGTTATTGGCACTGCTATAGCTAAATCCACGCCAGACCTGTCGGATGGCGGTCACAGACAGTAGCTTGAGAAACTACCACGTTCAGCTATGGGATGTTTTCTGGATTATTCGGACTTTTATTTGGATCTTTCTAAGATTGCCTATTTCGCTAACCATTGCTACTAAGTTTGCCGGACTCTCTTCAAGTTATGGAACACGGTTCGATTTCCTGTGATATCTTACTTACATTTTGTGCTTTTGTTGTAGGTGTTCTTACGTTGGTTAGTGCGAGTTCGGGTTAAGTTAGTTCAGTTCTAAGTAATTTATAAAGAAGTGAGCAAATGACAAAAGATAATTGTTCACGTTGATAAAATTTCTCTAAAGGATACCAGCCAGCTATAGATCACTTACACTCGCCCAACTAATTCAAGGAGTCATGGGTAAACTACAGGAGATCGTTATTTAACTTTGGCAGTTTTGCCTTAAATGACGCCACACTGGTGGCCGTCACCACATAATCTGGCAACGAATTGCAGGCTTCACTACCCTAAACAAAATAACCGGCTGCAGTGATTACCTAGTTGCAACTGGTCTTCAGTATTCTTCCGCCACTTTTTCAACGAAAATGTTGAGGCGCACACCTCTATCATTATATTATTTCTGTTATATAATCCTAGAGTAGCAACCATCAGAATTGCCGGTTAAAAATGTGTTAGCTTTTAGGCCTATTTTTCAGCTTTTAGGCCTAATTTTTTACTTGCCGTTTTAACTTTGTAAGTAGCAGAATGTAGAATTCGGATCGAGAGTAGGCCAATTCATTCATGCAACACGGCGTCGAGACTTTTTTGAATGAAGCTAATGTGTGCCGTTAACGAAATCATTAGTTTTTTTTATTTTTATGGTTGCATGTGTTCCTGTAGTGGTTAACTACGACGATCAAATATTATCGTTTCATTGAGTTACGTCGAGAAAGCCATAAGCAACAAGCTGTTAGAAAGCAACAATGTTTTAATTTGCAGTGTTTTATGAAGTTTTTTTTTACTAAGGCGACGGACGGACGGGCAAAGTCGTTGCTAAGTCTTCCCGGCCGTTTCGGTTGTACGGAAGACTAAAAAACTGGCCCCCGATATGTCGTAGTGTCTCCTCTCGATCAGCTTCAAGGAGTCCCCCCCCCCCCCTAGTCTCACTATCCTTTCAAAGCTTAAAAAAAAAAACACCCATCATTCAAATCCACCATGTTATGCAGCATGAGAAATGTCCCAAGGTCCCAACAATCGCAGATGGCCTCTATAAATGAACAATCAAGCCTCGTAACCTCTTCGTAAGTTGTCGCTGGACTGAGTCAAGACCAGATTTATGTCCTTTACAAGATTTTGTTGCTGACGATTACTGCCTTCCTGCAGCGACACACTAGCGCTTCTCTAGAGATTTCTTAGCAAGTCTATTGCTATTTTGCTATTAGCTTCATTGCATATGTTCGCAGTTGCGTTGCTAACATAATAGAAACAATCAGATGATTAGAACTTTTTAATTCTCTTTTTGTTGAAACAATTCTGTGTTTATGTAACCATTTAACGTTTTACATCCGTAGTATTTGGGTTTGTCTGTTGTGAAATCTGTTTGCCGGCGCGCTGTTCGAAACCAATTTCGGTGCGCTGCCAAAGCTTCCTAAATTGGTCGTATCAAAAGCGCCGAAAACTTCAACTTACAAGAAATAAAAATTGGATAATAAAATCCCAAGGAAAAGAGTCGCTGCAGTGGCTGCCACCCTTATATTAGGTACGCTGAGTTGTAACCTAATACCACTTTAGGGCGTCATCAGTTAAGAGCGCGTTTATTCAAGACTTGCCATTGCATTCTCGCAGCTAAAATTTTATTCGAGATGGCAAAGGTGTCGTTGCCATGTTAACAACGTTGCCAGGATTAGCTAAATCCGACATCGTTTGAGTAAATGCTTACAGTTTTATAATCCGTGACAATACGATAAATAATTCTTCCAAGGGTGCACGGGTAGCTGCGAGCACTGGGGCGTCAGATTCGATAGGCGTCCTGGTCCCAGTGTACATCTCTGGCTTCCTACAGGCCCGGGTTCGACCCTGGCGATGGGAAGTGTATATGTACGGGTTTTTCTCCGGTTGTTTCCCGCCCGTTGCACGAGGGTTTCCTCCGGGTACTCCGGTTTCCTCCCTCCACTTAACATCTGCCGCCGGGGAATTTGGGTGGGTGGATGCCTCGAGCATCGTCTCTATATATTATTATTATTATCCAAACGAAACGATTCACAGTCGCTTCTGAACTCACATTATTTGTTGTTTTCGTTGCGTTTTCGTTGAGTGAAAACCGCCACCATGTTGGAATTTCAGACGATTTCTAGCTTCCAGCTGCGAGAATGGAAAGGCGAGTGGTTGCATAAACGCGGCCTTACATTGTCGACAAAATGGTTTGAAGCTTGCAAACAACTAGTATTGCATTGCAGAAAGCATTGTGGCTCATCTTTACGGTTGCGTCATCGCATCTTGTTTCTTTGTCCATTTGGTTTCGTAGCGGTTACAACGAGCGGTTTTTCCGAATTATGTTTTTCAGCAAACAAAGCGACCGCAAATTGGAAGAATTTTCGTTGGAAAGCGTCAAATTTGGAGTCCAGTTGAGAATTAATGCTGGCAAAAATTTGAGTTCGCATTCCAGCCATCTTGATTTTGATCAACGATGCGGCAGATCTTCACGCTTTGGAAACTACTGGTGAAGAAATAGGCAAGCAGCTCACATCACCTGTGCATTTTGACACCATGATTATTCCTCAACAACTTGTCCAATTTAAATTTCTTTTTTTTAAACTACCTCTGGGTGTAACGTTATCTATGTACAAAGTCTGGTGTCAAATGATGCAGTGGTTATTTCGTGGTTATTTCGTGATTCAATGAAAAATCTCCATAATAAGTTTTTAGTGATCACACGCTACACAACAACGCATGTGACGTTCTTGTGGTCCATAATGCATCGTTAGAATTTCATTTCATTAACGACATGATTAATTTCGCTAATAGCAAACTATAAAAGACACAAGTGTGTCCTAAACAGGGTGTCGAACCGCAAAAAAATTGGGTTCCGGTTTGGGGTCCGTTCAGTTCTGGATAATGTTCCGGTTTAGTTCCGGTTTTCTGATAAAATGAAAGTTGTCATTCGGTTCAAACCATTTTTAACGGGTTCAACAACCGGTTCAAAAACAGGTTTCACTTATTGTGGGTTTTCTTTTTTAATTCACTGCCAGGATGAAATTGTATTTTGAGCAAATTCGGGCTTGCTTACAAAATTTAAACGGTTATTAATTATATATTGTGACGTTTCAACTAATACTTTAGTAAATTAATACAAATAAGTACATAGGAAGTAAGGCTGCCTTAAAAAATCCTTAAACTCAGTGAAACAAGAATTTCCAAGTGACGCAGTTCTACGAGGTATTTAGTTTTATAATATTACAATCGCCTATCAAAAGCAGTCGTAATCAAAATTACATCGCATTATTTTCATTGTCATGGTATTTTTTTAGAACTAGTTAATGCCAGTTGTCGAACTAGTGGCAGTTTTTACTTTTGCGGAAAACATACGTTAAAAATTACGCTGGGCAGATTTTTTACCAACCTAAAAAATGTGTGAAAATTAACCCTGTTCTGCGAATAGCCCAAGCATGTCTCAAGTCGCAAGAAATAGCGTTTAAACGAACTTAAAACGAAGAAGGTATTTTGTTTCTCGAGCCAAAGCGGACTCGAACAGAAATTGAGTGTCTTGCCTCCCAAACAACTACAGTTCTCGCGCGTGCCAGGATGTTGAAGCCTCTTAGTATTGCTTTGTAAAATAAGATTTTGATGATGTTAAATCAACTGACTTGGAACCAAGAGCCGAAATCTGCTGCTTGTATCCGGACGGCCTTGTCCAGACGGTGAATACAAAACATGGATACTTCCACGTCTGTTGATTATTTGTTTCTGATTTAAAAAAAAAATAAAACCAGTAAAAAACGCACATGATAGGCCGACGGCCTTGCTTCATCGGCTCCTGATAAAACGTGAAACCCCATGAAGTAGAATCGCTGGCGCCACCCATTTCGACGACGATCGGTTTCGGTAATCACCAACACGAACTCAACATTGACATACTTTCAATCCTTTTGGCACAACGTCATCGCTTTAAATACATTTTTAAGTGGCTAATTTCTGTGTCATCTCGTACTTGAAGCGGCACGTTTGTGCTAATAATGAACCAACTTAAAGATAAATTGTCTTATTGTTGTTTTCGACTGGCAATCGCCTGCTGCTTCTAAATTTTCCTTCTTCCTTGAAATGTAAATAGATTTTTGGAATTGGTCCCAGGAGAGGCTAGCCAGCCAGCCAGCCAGCCAGGGAAACTCCAGGAAGCAACATGATGACGTCAATACTACGTCATATGTTTTGGGAAAGGCGCTCCTCTGTCTGTTGAACTCGTTTGGCCGACCCACTGGATGAAAACACTGATCTCTACACGTGCTATCTGGATATCAGTCATACTTTAAAACACGTGCAGGAAACTGTTGGAAAATCAAACGCACAGGGGCTAGGCACACGAATCGCGTACATGCCGGAACACTCAAGCCACCCCGCGAGCGCAGCGAGCAAGCGAGCATGTACGCGATTCGTGTGCCTAGCCCCTGTGGTCAAACGGTTTGGATTAATGTCAAATAAACGCAGATTAAATTAAATTAAACGTAAAATGCACTTGTACAATGTTACAAAGCATAAGCCCGAAAAGTGCACAAATTTACGTTAAAGGCACATTCCGCTTGCCTTATAACAACCATGCATAGATCGTCCTCTGCGCATCTTACCATCGCCCAGGTCAACTGAAATAGTAGCTGCGTTCCTCACTGCGAGGAACGCAGCTACTATCTCAATTGGCTTTGGGAATAGTATACGAAACAGCATCAAGTTAAAGATTGTGTCGTCACAAACCTGAATGATTTTCGTATTTAACATTACAATTTATAATTTTTTAGGCTAGTATATTATAATTTTTCTTCGGCAATCTATTGGCATAATTAACTATAATTTTTACCGCATTAGTCTTTTAGATTTTTGATCTCACAGTAATTATCAGCAAAACGATTAAAATGAGTACATGCGCACACACAGATGACACTTCAAGGTTGTTGTAGGCGCGCAAAGGATCATATATGTACAGAATGCAGTAGATATAGTTCCCCAGTATTCAACAGAAAATCGCGTAGATGCCATATTTCAAAATGGATTTTTAGCAAAGGAAAGACTAGCGGTAAATAAATAGACCTTTGGGGCCGTACTTGATGTGGAGGATCGAGAAATATGGCTCTGGAAGGAATGGACATTTAACACTCGACGTTTCGGCGCATCTCGGAGCAATTGTCAAGAGTAGCCAATAAAAACAAATTGCAAATAATACAAGAAAGCCATGAGTCAAGTTGCAAGTAAAATGTCCCACAAGTTCTGCCTTGTGATGATGGATATTTTACTTGCAACTTGACTCGTGGCTTTCTTGTGTTATTTGTAATTTGTTTTTACTTGCTACTTTTGATAATTGCTCCGAGATGAACCAGAACATCGAGCTTTAATATATAATTGTGCGCTTTCCACCTTTCGCTTTGTAACTGAAATGCAAATTCATTTCAGTTGCCTTTTGGACTTAAATGTCATGGAGCCTCAAAAGATTAGTAATATTTTGGCCGATTGTCTTAATATCCTTTTCATACTTCTTTGATAATTGCCATAAAACCTAGTTTTCATAAGTGAAGTTTTAACATCACTTTCAATTAATTTTTCAGTTCTGTTACGTTTTATAGTAGGCCTGCTTCTGTGTGTGCTCGCAGATATATATATATATATATTTTGCAAGGGATATACAGTACGAAATGTAATACTCATATCTCAAACCAACCTCAAATCAACCAAAACAAAAGGAAGTCTGCACTGTCCGCTGACCTCATCCGTACCCTCAGGTTGAATGTCTGTACGTGCCAAAGTCTGTAACGGTCTGTACGCGGGAAAGAGGAAAAAATCATAGGAAAAAAACGTCACGGGAAAAAAGTTACAAGTATACCTAGAAAAACGGGAAAAAAAAAAAGGACAGGTAAAGTCAGAATGGTGAATTTTGTGAATAATTTCCACGCCCTTCGCAAATTCTTGCCCAGAGTTTCTGGCACTTCTGACGGGGAGGTTGTAGGATGTTTATCGTTCCAGCGCGATGTGCGTCCCCTAACAGTTCTGACTGCGAACTGACAGAGGTACCACTGCTGAACGTGCAGTCGTTGTATGGTTCATTCTGGCAGTTGTCGCTCGATCATACGAACAATAAACAATAAATACCCAGAATCGTAAATTCCAGGGTTTAAATATGAACGCATAGTGAGGGATGTTATCCAAATGAACTGTCACAGAGTGGCGTGTCTCAGCACGAAAAATATAATTTTTAAAACATTAATTTGTGACTTTTTTTCTATTACGTTTCTCTTAAATTAATTTTTATGTCAATAATACCATGCACCAAAAATGACCGCCTCTCTGCTATCGAATTAACCTCCGATCCAGTGTTAACATTACAGATCAGTGGTTGGCTGAATCCTAATTTAGGAGACAGCATGGTACGTTGGTCCTAATAAAGGGTGTGTGTGTGCCAGTGCTAAAACCAGCTGTACCAGTGGCCTTCACCCGGGAAAGGGTGCCAGGTTTTTTTTTTTTAAGATCTGGACCGTTGCTAAGGTAAATAGAGACCAAACAACACAGGTGGGGATAAAAAGAGTGTCGTCTGATCACCACTTTGGTCTCAATGAAAAATTTTGTGAATATTTAGCGTAAATGATTTGCCCTCGTGGTCTCTCTGCGAACATCCAGAATAAAAATAATAATGTTAACAGCAGCGTGTACGTCCAGGCACGTGTCTCAGTGGCTACTGTGCGTTTGCCATAATCCCGTTTGATGATCAATTTTATGGCAATCGTCCCAGCCCTTAAGCATTTTCCCGTTTGCTCGAAAGTATGCACTTCCCCTTTTTTGCTGGATTTCCCGTTTGCCATAATACCTTTTGCCATACGGACGGATTTGACGGCATCCCAAAACTGCGCACTGATTGTTCACTCCTGGTACCGTACCGAGTTTCAGCACCATCTCTTGACAAAACTAGTTACTGCTAGTCATTTCAATTGAAATCCAGGGCTATGCTATTTGGACACATTAAAGGTTAACTTTTTTTTAAATTCGATGTAAATTTGATTTTTCCTCAACTTTTTTCTAAGGTGGTTTAAGAATTCTGCATATGCTCTGAAGTACGTACGTGAATCATCTCGTTGACGCTCATCCGTTTGATTTCCGCTCTGTTACACAATACAAATAGTGTAGTTATGATACCACACATGAAACATTTATGGGTTGACATTATGCTTCGAACGAAAGTTGGACAATTTTCTGAATTTTCAAATATTTCGAAACATAGAACCAACAATTTCAGATCCCAGAATTGGATTTTGGATTCAGAAAAGTGGTTCCTATGTT
>JAHWFP010197262.1:41816-56562 GCA_023313725.1 Lithobius niger
CAGCATAGAGTTATATACAATAATACTACGCCGTGTCACTGCCCTATAGAATAGAATAATAGACTTTTATTTTTATGTGAAAACATAAGGGAAAACTTTCCGAAATTCTTGCGTACCTGTGTTATAGGTAAGAACCCATTACACATACAAAATGTCAATATGGTAACAAAATACAAAACAGGCACAGTACTAGCAACATGTAAATGCTATAGACAATCAGTATTAGACAATCATCCCATTAGACGATTTTCCATTTAGACTTTCACCCAACGCCTCTCGTGGCAACACAGTTGCAAACAGCATTTTATAGGCTACAATATTCAAGAATAATATTCAAAGTTGCACTAGATGGCCTTGTTTCAAATTCTTTGTTGATATTGCGTACAATTGGTTGCTTTCAATTTACTATTATTCGTAATATTTATAAGCACAACACAAACCATTATGTAACCTCTGAGAAAACAGAATTACATAACCTGTTTAGTTTTTTTTTCCTGCCCCTTTTCTACTATCTTTATCTTCAACTCGTTCTATTATTTGCATTTGGCTTCGACCGATGTTGTTTTCGTTTTGTGCCAGCCCCTTGATAGCGGCTCACAAAAGCATGTTAGTGTGTGTGGCCGGGTAAAAGCACATAACCGTTAGTCACGCTAACTGACTTAGTCATTATACGCTTCAAGCCACAGCCAAAACACTTCCAAAAGTTTTTGTTTCTTCTCTTGTATACCGTTAAATTGCACGGAGGACGTTCGTATTCGGCTGGTCTATACCTATACCTGCTTTCATGGTGGCAGACGAAAATAAGCTAATTAACAATAGCAAGCTCTTTTCTTTTAATTAAATCTCCCCCCCCCCCCCTCCCGACCCTCCCGCGGCACCCCATTCCCAATCTCTTGTTATGTCGTTGGGAGTCCTTCAACCCATATTACTGTCAACAGCGCGAAAGCGATATTATGACTAAAAACGCCCACGATGATGATGGTGGTAGTGATGATGATGATGGTGATGATGCGATAATGATGGCGAGTCGCCGTTTGGTGTTCATATTACCCCCCCCCCCCCCCCCCCCGACTGCAGAAACACACTTTCTGATTCATTAGATCCGCACTAGACCAGAACATAACATTGGCCCAAGGTTAGGCTGTGACACTCAGTCAGTGCAGTACTGCCTACCCAATGTAAGGGGTAGGGGGGGGGGGGGCGGGGTATACAAGTAATGATAAAATATTTCTCCAAAAGTAGCTTTTCTCCAAACGTAGCATTTCTTCCCAGTAGCTTTTTTCTTCATACAACCAGCCTTGACTTTCTTTTCCTCTTTTAGTCATTTCACACGGAATAATTCGTCTCGGGCTGGGGGCCGGACGCGGCCAACCCTCTTTAGCAGATTCTGGAGGGCCAGCGCGACTTGATTTCAGACGGTTTAATTACAAGCGGCTGTTGTCAGTCTCCTTGTTTTGACAACAACTGGTGGCGGGATATTTTTAACTACAATGAAGCTTTGTTAGCATTTCCAGCAGCGCGGCACGGCGCGCGTTCGGATTTCAGACGGAATAATTAAAGCGTGCCGAGCGTGCTGGCCCGGGCTGGCCGGTTGTTGCGTAGCGGCCGTCGTGGCTCGCTTGCGGGCGGCATGGGACGGCACGGCACGCAAACATTATTCCGTGTGAAATCACTATTTGTCGGTGTCACAGAAGGGCATGGGCGGGCCCGCCGGCCCCCGCCGATGTTCATGACGCAATTTTCTGGGGAGAAGGGGGGTGTGTAGGAATTGTGACGCAGTGTGACCGACAGAGGAAAAAGGCTGGGAGTTTAATAAAGGGCAAAATTTGCGTGAACAGATACTTCAATTACAGAAGAATACCGTGAGCAAACTAAACAGAACGTTCCAAAAGTGCTGTTGAATGGAGTTTTCTTGTAAATGTTGTTGTATTATTGCTATTGTAAACTTTGTTAGATTATTGTGCTGGTAAATATTGTTATATTATTGCATAGCCTATACTGCTAAAAATTTCTTCTGGGGTTGCTCATTCGATAACTGAGTTTAAATGAATGTCTGACCCTTAATACAGTAATACAGAAAACTTTAATACAGTAAACTTCCTGTTTGGGGACAGGTGGACGAGCGGTTAGTACAACTTGCTTCCTGTCCGAGAGGTCCATGTTCAATCCTGTCCTCCGCCGTCCACTGGCATTTTCGAGAGGAGAAGGGTCCTACGGTGCCTCGTGCTCATGTCGATTGTAACATGTCAAAAATCCTGGGTTTTCCGTTTGGATTTCTCCAGCTAAATTGTCCTTCTCGTCATCTACCTTGTAATGCCTTCTAGATGCTTTGGCTAAAACACGAGTCTAGTTAAAGTATTGTACTACAATTACTACGAATTTATGCTGTTGAAATTTATTTTGATAAACATATTTATATTTACTTTATTGCTCAAAACGCACAATATAATTTATTTTCCGTAACTACTTTGCTTCGTAGCCTGCACGGCGCTGTACCTCATCTCTGAAATAACGTTAAATAACGCGAAATGATAGAACCCGTAGATTTCGTGCCTATGTATTTGGAGTTAATATATGTTCGCGCAAGTTCATGTTCGTATTGGTCTATATTTGAATCTTTCCTACAACCCTCGCCAGTGCTGTGCTCCGGTGCCTTAGAAAATTGACCTTTGGTGATTATGGCTCATGTACTATCCATACGACATTCCAATATTAACCCCCCCCCCTCCACCTTATCGTCTAATGTTGGGCAGTTGCCTGTGCATGTAAGCACCTCCGGTAGAAAATCTTCTGAGCCAACTAACCTAGGTCGCCGAGGTAGGTTCTGAGGGCAACTCGGGGTTAAGGGACTCACTGCAAACTATTCCAACTGTCAACCAATCAGATAGGTTGCATTTATTTGATTAATGTGTGACGTGGCGTGGGCTGAGATTAAAGCTTCAACCAATCTTAAAAGAACGGACGTAAATAACTTCTGCGATCTGATCCGAATAATTAAATTTTATTCAATAACTGGGAAGTTACGATTTCCGTGTGATGTTTACCAATTCGTGACGTATTGCAACACAAAAAAAAGTGAGAGCTATTTCTTAAAACCCAAGTAATGCAAGCTTCATCCAGTTGGTTGGTTAGCTGTTTCCAGGGATCCCACATGTCATATTTCGTACTGTCAACTGAATAACAGAGAAAGCTGTTTCAATTTATGGCTGTTTCAGTGGCTGTTTCAGTTTGTCTTAGGCGTCTACACTGCGTCGCATGAGTGCTGACCTTACCCTTACATACACGTTGTTACATAATCAAATTGATTTGGATTATGGGAAATTTTTTTCGTTGAGCCACAGCATCAACACTCGTGGGCGTTTACTGAAACTAAGTACCGGTTCTTTTCACACCGAAAAATACAACAATTTTTTTTTTCAAACCGGGTTACCCCACTTTGGAACTCCCTCCTCTGTAATCTGCTCACCATCCCTTGCGGCTTTTAAAAGAAACTTAAAGGCAACATTTCACCTTTTCACCTCCTAGATGCAGCATCGTAGAATCTTCGAGCAATATAAAGAAAATAGCGGCAAATTAAGAATGGAACAACACTTCGCAGCAGCGCCGCGACTTTTCATAACTAAAACGAGATCACGTGACCCACATAAAGCCTATTGGATGACGGAGAATCTGGAACGTGGATGCTGTGTTTAGAATATGGGGAACGCTATCAAAATGGTGAACCAGCGCCTTTAAACAAGATCAATTTGTCCCATTTTCTAAAGAGCTTTTAACTTTTCGGCTAGTTTTCTGACCTTTATCGCTCAGGTCTCAGTATAAGTGGATGGTAATTCGTCCCTTCCTTGCCATTACAGCCCATTTCAGTGTTTGTAAAATCAATTTTTTGTATTTATTTTTGTTTATTTTGTAGCTAAACTACCACAGCACGCACAAAATCTCAGAGACGTGCGATCATCATGGCCATCATGGCTGAGTGGTGAGAGAGCTCAACCTGCTTGCTGGAGGTTCACGGATCTGGTCGAACTCCTGGAAAGAGGATCTTGGCAACGTCCCCGCCGGGATTGCCAGCCAGGGTAGCGTGAGAGGCTAGCATGCTCCTTCAGCGGCTATGGGAAGAATTCTGGCCAGCTCTGGACAGTCTTTCGGCCCCTACGATGATCGGAAGTTTCCCAGTTCAAATCCCCGGGTTGGCTCCACCCTTTACCAGATATTTCTTCTTCTTTAAAAAGTCTAATAATGTTTAAAATTGAGCCGGTTCAGCCACACTAGCATTAAATTACTTTGGATGACTTAAGGCTAAAAAAAAAACAAAAAAAAACTGCACTACCTGAAAGCAATCACCATCCCAAATTATTTAATTTACTAAATATGTTGAATTTCCTTTGTCGCTGTGAAAGAGAGTTGGCCATTATGGGCAATGTGACGATTCCCCACTTTCAATAACTTTTGTCTCCCTCGAATTTCAAAATGGACGGCTTGATAACTGCATCGAGAGTCGGGGTCAGAGGGTTCGAAAATTCCATTCAACTTGGGCCGAGAGTAGCTAGCTGTTCGCACTCCGGAACGCAGCAGAGCGGGAAACCATAGGCACGCCAAGAATCTTACCAATCTGATCGTTCAAACACCCAACCCTCACCCCCTTATCCCATCCCCAATATCATCACCTCCTGTATCCCCACCCCCTCCCCCATCTCACGAAGACAGACTTCACTGCACGACTGTCACTATATAGCACCTTGCCAACACCTTTTATTTATTTACGGGAAAGTGTGAATAAAAAGTAATGAACGCTATGACTAGTGGATGTTAGAAGTTGTGTAAATAAAAGTAAGCCAAAACTGGTGCTTTAAAGGTGCCTTTCACCGAATGGCAAGTTGCAGCATGTAGCGCCGTCTTCCATTATTTAGTTCTATGTAGCACTTGATTTCAACAAGCGAAGGAATGCGCAAAGAATACGCAAAGGAATGAGCTGAACCGGCTCAATTTTGAACATTATTAGACTTTTTAAAGAAGAAGAAATATCTGGTAAAGGGTGGAGCCAACCCCGGGATTTGAACTGGGAAACTTCCGATTATCGTAGGGGCCGAAAGACTGTCCAGAGCTGGCCAGAATTGTTCCCATAGCTGCTGAAGGAGCATGGTAGCCTCTCACGCTACCCTGGCTGGCAATTCCGGCGGGGACTTTGCCAAGATCCTCTTTCCAGGAGTTCGACCAGATCCGTGAACCTCCAGCAAGCAGGTTGAGCTCTCTCACCACTCAGCCACGTGCCTCCTTTATTATTGAATACAAAGTTGGTGCGTCTGTGTGCACCAGAGAGCAAGCGGTCAAAGAACGGTATCACTGTTACTAGATGGCGCCCATCTAGCGGTTCAAAATCTGCGTTTCAAAACGGCGATATACAGAAAAAAACGCGTTAGACTTAAAGGCGCCTTTTCATCTTCCTAACTCCTAGATGCAGCATCGTCGGTCGAATCTTCGACCAATATAAAGAAAATAGCCGTAATTAAAAAATGAAACACTATTTGCAGCAGCACCGTGATTTTCATAACTAAAACGAGTTCATGTGACCCACGTCAGGCTATTGGAAGACGGAGAACCTGGAACGTGGATGCTGTGTTTAGAATATGGGCAACGCTATTGAAATGGTGAACAGGCGTCTTTAAGTTTACCGATTGCTTCCTGTTGCACGTGGGCGCACCAACTTTGCACTCATTTATTAAGGAGGCACGTGGCTTGTTTGTTGTGTAAAAAAAAAATTATTTGTGTGTTCCTTCGCCTGTTGAAAATAAGGGCTGGACAGAAGTAGATAGCACTGAGCAAATAGCTATAGATGCTGTAGCTTGTCATTTGGTGGTAAACCCCCTTTAAGTCATCTCGATAAGTAACTTTTCCTAGTTTAGCCTAGCATTTATTTCAAAATAAATAAATAAATAAACATTTTGTTGCAGGAGCAACGGGAAGGCAAGGATTGGTGTGATCGCTATGGCAGTCAATAATTAACCGAGTGTTAAAAACGTCGTAAATATTTGGTTAAATTTAGTTAGTTACGGTAACGACGAAAGGCATTCACACTCTTTAAGGAGACAGCTGGTGTGGGGAGCAAATTCCAAGCCCCAATAAGTTTCACCGAAAAGAAATATCGGCGGCACTCCAAACGGAATTTGGTAATTTGTAATTTGAAAAGGGGACCTCTAGTTCGTCCCTCTACGTTCAGGTCGAAGAAAGGCAAATTGACCCGAACCAATCCATGCAAAATTTTAAATGCCAAAATTAGATCGGACTTAAGTCGCCGCAATTCAACCGACTAAAGTTTTAGCCGCAGAATCCGTTCACTGTAAGTAAGATTACACATGCCAGGCAACGATTTTGTAAATGTCCGTTGGAATGCCTCAATCCGGTCAATGACGCCCAACAGAGTTGGTGACCAAACTTGGCTGGCATACTCTAAGATTGGTCTAACAAAAACGCTGTAGGCCCAAAACTTGACTTGAATGAATGAATTGAATTTATTGCGTAACAAGCAAAATGTGACAAGGAAAGGGTCAGTTGACCACTAATATCCTCAGCGTACATAAAAAGAATAAAAAAAATAAACATAATTAGTTATATAAATTCATCAAATAAACAAACAATACTGACCAAATTACAGTCGAGTCAAGAGCAAAAACTAATAGCCTCTAATTAAATATTCACTGAGGTTAAGTTTACGCAACTCAGTTTTGAAAACATTTAAGGAGGGCACCAAGACCAGATCGCCAGGAAGGTCGTTCCACGGCTTCACAACCCGATTTGCGAAAAAAAATGTCCGACAGTCGGATTTGGTACTCTGAACAACAAGCTTGAGCTTGTGCCCCCGTGTTCGTCCACCCGAGAGAAATTCAAAAAAGTTTGTGGAATCACAGTCCACCAAACCATGTAAAAGAGAGAAGGGTAAATGTAAGTCTGTGCTAAGGCGGCGCAATTCAAGGGATTCCAAATTTGTGGCAAGAAGTCTATCGGGGTAAATTTTGTTTTTAAGTCCACGAAGAGATTCGGTAAAGCGTCTCTGGACCGATTCGATAAGATCAATGTCCCCCAAGAAATGTGGTGACCACACGGGACTAGCATATTCCAAAATAGGGCGGAAAAAAACTTTAAAAGCCCAAACTAAAGTATGGTTGTCCCCGGAAGTAAAAAGCTTCCTAACAAAGGCCATGAGCCTGTTTGCCGTCCCCGTTCGTGGCTACTGTAAGAAATACATCGGTTCACCACTGTTAAGCGGCTATAGGCCACAGCTGTAATTTTTCGGCAGTGTAGACTAAATTCTAAATCATTGCTGAAACATACTACGTGGTCCCTAAAGTCATTTATTACTGGAAGAGGCAAGTTGTTTATGTTGTAAGAAAAATCCGTGATTGTACTGCCAAAATGCATAGTTTGGCAAGTAGTGAAGGAAAGTGCGAGATGCTCAGCCCAATCCGTGATGTTGTCTACCTCCGATGCAAGGGTTAAGGCATTGCCCGCATCAATTATCGCTGAATTTAGCTTCAAGTCATCAGCAAATTTGGATTGGTAAGCGTTGTCTTTTTTATAGGCAAGATAATTAAGAAAAATTACAAATAGGACCGGCCCCAATACGGAACCCTGTGGGACACCACAAATTAATAACCTCCGACTCAGAGGAGAATGAGTGACCCACCGAGATCACTGATGAATGCAGCGATCCAGCGGAAGGGTGCCATCATATACGTGTTGGGCCAACTGCAGCCAGGGCTGCCGAGAGGTTGGCCCGGGCCTGGGTTCAGCATTCATTCATCCAGCACTCCAAACCCAAAATTTCGTAAATATTTTTCTAATTTCCCAGAGTTTTCTACAATTTAGAAATCTTTCCACAATTTTCGAAATTTTAGGATTTTTTAAACCATCAAATCAGCAAACGCTTCAATTCACACAATTTAAGTCCACACTCTACCAAAACTAAAAAAATATTAATATCGCCATTCCTATTCAACATTTTCCGACCAAACTTGGCCAGAGAGTAGACAAGTATGGTTCGGTAACCTACATGCCATAAAAAAGGTACACGGTATTTTTCTACCAAAACAACAGGCAACTGAGTTCATTATCAAAAATGCACACAACAAAGAGCACAAAAACCCCACGATAAATTTAAAAAAAAAAACCCAACAAACCGCTGACTAGAAATTTGCAAACATAAGATTCCACAAAAAGAAAAATCATAAAAAGTGTTGCCGCCAAGTTTCAGCCAGTGGCAGTAGTGATATCAGAATAAGAATGGCTGCAATTATGAGATGGAAACACCAATCTAGTTTTCTAGTCCATTTTTTGGGGGGTTGGCTTTCTTTCCACTTTATGGACAACAGTCACTTTTTTTTCATATGATCAGCATTTCTTATTAGTATCTAGACACACGCTAGTGTGTCGCGCCAAGTTAGGCAACAAACATCACAACAAACATCACATCAATTCAATTGTTGAGGTTGTAAACCATTGTAGCGCGACGCCATAGCGTTAGTGTCTTATATCTTGAAGCATATAGTTGGGCACATTTCAGGTACTTGGGGAAAAATAATAATGCGATACAAAAGCTTAAATTGTGTTGAAATCGAGAGCAATAACACACCTGACAAAAATTAACTCGTGTTTGAATGCCAGCTATACTGCTTTCAATGCAAAATCTGCCCCTCAATAACGTTGAAAATGTGTTACTAGCTAGCTAGCTAGTCCGCTAATCCCCATGTTAAAGCCCATAGGGTGATTATTCATCGATTCCGAGATAACGGGAAGGCTTCAAGCTATGAAACTGGACGAATGGGTGCAGTACAATACGAACTGCATACCTTTTATGGTTTGGAGCCTGGGGAAGTAACAGGGATGGCGTGGTAGAGCGCGTAAGTACGAAAATATTGTTATAACCATTGTTAGTATTGTCAGCATCGTCTCTCATTGGACGGCCAAAGTTCCAACAATGAGAACGTGTGCCTAGGCACATACTAGTGTATAACGATAAATCTAAACAACGTTACAAAGAAATTTTATTCACGTCCAATTCACGAAAAATAAACTAAGTGTAAAAACAAAGCAACATAAACAAAGCCAAAAACTAGTAAGGAGTACACCAAGTTGAGAGTGGTTCGGCCCTTCAAAGGAGTGATATCAACACACCAAAACTAACTAAATACAACAAACTACAACAAAATTAAAACCAAACCAAAAACCAATAAAGAGGTGACTAAGTTGAGAATGGTTCGGCCTATAGGCAAAAGATAGTAGCAAATTGTTGAAACCAATTTCTTGTTGACGCGGCACTTTATTACTCATCTGCACGGTAGTGGAGTTGAGTTAATACACAATTAAAAAAAAAAGGAGTGATATCATATCAAAAACCAGAACTGGTAAAAGGGGTCGCCAAGTTCCGAATGGTTCGGCCCTTCAAAGGAGTGATATCAACACACCAAAACATTCGCCAACTTAATCGCACCGAATAATACTTTGGACGTTAAATGAAAACTTGAACATTGCTACCGAAAGTAGCAATGTTCTAGTTTTCATTTAACCTTCGAATTATTAAACGGTGCGATTAACTTGGCGAATGTTTTGGTGTGTTGATATCACTCCTTTGAAGGGCCGAACCATTCGGAACTTGGCGACCCCTTTTACCAGTTCTGGTTTTTGATATGATTGCAGTATTTCCTTGCAAACGCACCGATTTATTTAACGTTCAATACTGGCGTTTGCTGATTAGCATTATTTGCTGATTGGCATTGTTTTAATGTTTTGCATTGTTATGAAATATTGCTGAAGGAACTGCTTGTACAAACGAAACTCCCCACACACAAACCGCAACCCTGTTTTTTCACTCTACGTTTTGAAGCTGGCGCTTACTGATTGGCATTGTGGCAATAATAATGTTTAAAACAATGTAAAACAATAAATTTGGTTGTTTAGAGGTGTATAACCCCTGAATCACTTGACCAATTAGAAGAAGCCTTATGAAAAGGCACATCTCCAGAGTAATTCCTGTAAAATGAGCTACGAATTAGCTTTAATTCACCGCATGGAAGAATTTATTTTCGTGAGACAAAAAATGGCGTTACTAGTAGCCAGTAAGTAATTAGGCAAATATCAACGCTATTAACGTCTTTTTTTTTCAACAGGATAACGTTAGGCTGTGTCACTAACAATAACTGTTATGTTGTCAGGTGACCAAAGTCTTCGGATCAAACAAGTTTCAGTCTTTCCTGTCGCATTGTTATTTAACCTCAGATGGCTGAAAACAGCCAAACTACCTCAGCTGTAAAGACACAACGCGTCTGGTGGTCGCCATGCTCGTATATATATATTATCTGGATGTTATCTGTAATCTTGGCGAGTGACACATTAGCGTGTGTCTTGATCAGCTAGGACCCGAGTTGGGGTATCAAAAAACCGTATAAGATTAAACAATGCTTTAGCAATGATTTAACAATGAATGCTAAACACAAGTGATGATTTTTTTTATCTCCCTGCTGCAATGTATACTTGGTTTCATGAAGTAACGTAATTGAGCTGGATGAGAAGGAAGATAAAAAGAAAACCTGTATATGTCAGAGGAAGCTATGTTTCATCGACTACTGTCGATAAAAAAGACAAAAAGGCCACACAAGAAATGTACGGTAGGACTCAGTAAAAAAAATACAAAAAAGTAGGGAGAAGCGATCGTAGGAGTATAGGTGGAGGGTAACTATAGATGTAAAACCTACTATAGGGCTTTAAAAAGTGGGAGGGGTCTGTGTCATTCAGTACCAAAAAAACGACCAGGCCACACGACGTGAAACGCGCCTTCTGCTCCCGGTTTACGGAAATGAATGAAGGTTGGTGGAATGCATCAGAGGATGCGAAGACGCCTTGGGTCAATTACCCGTCTTCATGGCGGACTTCGATCACCACTTGCGGTGGGCAACTACAGATACAAAACATACTATAGGGCTTTAAAAGATACCAAAAAATGCGCAGATGGATTAAGTGAAAGAAAATAACCAGGCCACACGATATGAAACATGCCTTCTGCTCCCTGGTTAGGTCGGCCACACACCAAATGCGACATTTGTCTCACGACAAGACGTTTCACGACAAAACGTCGCGAGACGTCGCATCTGGTGGAGGGACCCCATAGCCTTTCTGTAGAAATACCGTCGCCTTGTTGTTGTGAGACACCAAATTAGACGAAACGTTGCGAGACAAAACGTCGCATCTGGTGGAGAGACCCCCACCAATCGTAACTAGAAGGAGCTTCGTATTGTTGTCGAGAGACGCCTAAATACGTCTCGCGGCAGTGTCTCTTCCGGTGTGTGGCGCTCAACTCATTGCCATGGTTTTGAACACGTCTGCAGCACGTTGAGACAGGTTACGACAAAATGTTTTGTCGTGCGACTAAACGTCTGATTTGGTGTGCGGCTAGAGTGGCCGCACACCAAAGTCGACAAAACGTCGCACGACAGGACATTTTGTCGAAACCTGTTTCAGCATGCTGGACACGTCTCCAAAACCATAGCAATGAGCTGAGCTTCACACATCGGATGCGACGTTGTCTCACTACAAGACGTCGCATCTGATGGAGGGACCCCACCAGTCGTTGTTCAGGCGTTTCACGACAACAAAGCGAATCTCCTAGTTTCGTGCGACGGGGTCTCTCCACCAGATGCGACGTCTCGTAACGTTTCGTTTTGCAACAACGTTTTGACGATTTTGGGGTGCGGCCACCCTTACGAGGAAGGAGGAATTGAGGAGGGAAGAGAACAGGTCGTGAGGGGGAGTAGGAGGGGAGGGAGGAGAAGAGAGGGACAGGACGGGGAGGAAACTTGAGTAGGATTCAGTACAAAAATTAAAAATGTAAGGAGCGATTGTGGGGGGTGCGATTACAGGAAGAGTGGAAGGGCAACTCCAGATGCAAATCTACTAAAGGGTTTTGAAAGGCACCAAAGAAAGCGCAATGGATTCAGTATTAAAAAAAAAGACCAGGTGACACGACGTGAAACACGCTTTGTGCTCTCGGTTACGGAAATAAAGGAAGGATGGCCACACAAAAAAAGAAGGGGGGGGGGGGAGATAAAAATTATGGCAGAGAGAACAAATTAGGGGGTGCAAAAACAGGAAAATTATGGGGTGGGGAGGAGAGTGGGGAGGGGAGGACGAAGAGAGCGGGAGAATAGATTAAGGAGGGGAAAGAGGGAGGTGTGGGGGAGGTACGGATGAGAGCAGGTAGCAGAGAGGGCGAGCAGAGTGGGGGAGAGGGGTAGGAGGGGAGGAGAGCAGGGGAACGGGAGAGGGATTTTGGGGATTCTTCATATAGGAGGGGAAAAGACACACACTTTCGCTTCTCTCCAAACGTACTATATTTCTCGATTAGTCCGGCTTTACAACTAGTTCACTTATAAAGCAAAAATGGTCGACAGACCATCGTATTTGCCAAATAACAACTCGTTCCTGGATTTATGCAGCTATTTTGGTTCGAAAGTTATCGTGTTAAAGGACAGACAAGAGCACGGACCGACCGAACCTGCTCAGTTTCAACGTCGTAAGCCCTAGGGACATGTACCTCCATGCTAAATTTCAGCTGAATTGGAACATCAGAACACGGTGGCCATGACCAATTTCCTTGCGTTTTCCTATTTTTAACATCGTCGCCGATATAATTTTATGTGTAGAGACCTGGGGATCTATTAGAGATACCATAAATCGGAACACAGAAGGTGCTATTTAGAGACATGGGAGGCACGCATTGCAGCACACTCGCCAGGTTGACCCCTGGGAGTCGCCAAGCACGCCCAATTCACTGGGTGTCGAAGACTGCTATTGGATTCGGATAGGGCCAGAAAGGGGCGCCGCTAGGGAAACGTGTTTGTCAGCAAATTCCGGGCGGTCCTGAAGGAAGAGAGGTATGGTGGGGGGAGGGGGGTGGCGGATGATGAGAAGTGAGGGGGGAGGACGTTTCTGTTGATGTTGACAGCAAACGGAGAATCATTTTTCTGTCTTCTCAATGGCTAGACTTAAAGGGAAGAACTTCCGCCCAAATGAAATCACGGCCCTACCGACGAAAAACAGACGTGTGCGGTGTGAGAGTTCTCCTCCCCCCCCCCCCCTCCCCACCACAATCCCCCTTAGTCGAGCCAATTCAAATTCTGGATAGTGTCGACAACAACTGAAAATTGTGATGGGCGTTTCAATTCTCTAGCAAACATTAATAAAGCTATCTTAATCTACCTAAACGTAGTCAGTAAAGCAACGTTGTTTAAAACAAAACTTAAGTATTCCTTGCTGCAGAGTTTTTTGTCTTTCGAAGTCGTGATATCAATAACTAACCAACTTCAGGAAAATCGTGCAAATTTAATAAAATTGAAAACTGAGGTGGCAAATTTCTTCGCTAACCAATGGTCCTGCGTCTGTAATGATAATAAAAAGAATGTTTGAATGTTGACTTACAAAACTGAAGTCCCCCCCCCCCCCCCCCGCCAACTTAGTACCTTCGGCCCTAAACGAAATGTGTATCCCATAATTCTCGAAAATTAGTGAAAAGATCAGTCGAAATGCTTACCTTACCTTGATTTCTCCTTTTTATTATTTAACCTTTAACTGCAAATCAGTTTTGAAACATGGTCACTAATAGATTTCTTGTGTGTGTTATTTAAACGTAATCCCACGGTTTATTACTTTGGTGAGGTGAAAGCTGCCAACGATGTTTCGTTCCCGAAGATATGACGCATAGAGTGGAGAGTGGTCCAGACGTCACTTAAGTATATACAGGTTTGTGGCCTTGAGCGTTGCCTCCCCTTAGAATTTATGAAGCATAACTATTTTATAGAGCAGTGACATTTGCCGTCATATTGGCACTAGCTTGGTACCAGTATGGGTTTTGGAGGGCATAACTACAAGGTGCACTACATAAAAATGGAGGGAAAAACAACGGAAGAGTGGATTTCTTAGGCTTAAAATAACGTTGTTTTCTCCATCAACAAAAATCGCGCGTTTTAGGTCTAAGAAATCACTCTTCACAGCATCGGCTTCAGTATGACGCCCTTCTATTTCTCTCTGCAGTGCCCCTTGCAGCTAACCCATTAAGGCTCCAGCATAGAGTTATATACAATAATACTACGTTGTGTCACTGCTCTATACCAAGGGTAACGCTGTGCAGGGGGTAAATAAGGTGGGCAATCCCTCCCCCTCCCGGTCACGTCCCGCACCGCCAAAGTACATTTTGCCAAAAAGAAAGCAGATTAAAAGTTTTTGCCTAAAGGGCAAGTCCAGTTTCGCCAAATCCCGTTACGCCAAATACCGTACGCGAAATATTAGGCACATGAAATTTCATACATAATTCCTGCGTAATGGTTAAGTATTTGTAGACAAACATCAGTTTCGCAGAATAACTTGTTTTAAATTTATGCCTCGCTCGCGCTGGCACTGGCGTGCTCGCTGCGGTAGACACATAACATCAGAAACGCAACTAATCACAAATTCCTTACAATTAGGCATGAGTCTTTAACTTCTGCAACGTCACATTTTTAAAGAATATTTGGATTCTGCGAAACGAGATTCTGCAAACCGAGAATTCCCATTTGAAAAAGAGTACCTATAATTAACTATTAGTATTAAAAAACGCTTAAGCGTATAAAATACAGATGTAAGCCTTAAAAAACTTAAAGCCCTAAAGGAACAGATATTAGAAAAAGACATGTAAGCCATCAGCGTCGCACTAATACGTGTAAAAGAA